>JAGDQP010020900.1:0-31409 GCA_022664845.1 Lepisma saccharinum | reverse complement strand
TGCATAGGACTTATTACTCCGATTGAACCGAGTAGGAATACGAAACGAAAGCCAACGGAAGAGAGAGACTTTATGTACATTTCCAGAGTCAAGTAACTTATAGTAAAAACAGGAGAGTTGCCTTCCAATTCAGAAAATATAAGCGAAAAAATATTTAAACAAAAGTAGTGCAGTAACATGGTAGTGTATAACAATAATATCAGTGCAGTCTTTCATTATAGTTATATTATAAAAGCAATAATATTCAAGCACCAAATTATGAAACAACGTTTTTGGGCGTCTCTTATGATATGGGCTAAACTATGATTTTGAAACATTTTTACTTATATCCGCTTTTTCTGTTCCACACATGTTTTCTATACATTGTACTATCTTCGGTTATACCTTTGGAACACACTGCGCACCGTTTCCAGTCGACAACTGACGTTGCATTGCAATAGTTTTCTAAACATTTTCTACAAGTATTTCCCTCCTATTCTATTTCCAATTCTTGAAAATCTCTACGAAGAATATGGAATGGACATATCTTTTTCATTTCCTTCTTTTTCCTTTGCGAGCTGTATATTATCCTCACACTTTCCAGGTTCCTTGTCTACCATAAGTCTAGGTCTATTCTTCAGATCAGATACTCCGGGATTTTATTTTCCCATCCCATTTCTGCTGTATTCTTCTTCTTATTATTATTGTGTGTCCCTTTTCTTTTTGCGATATTGTCAGCAGATGCCAGTATTACGAATACAGTTTTTACTTATTTCCGCTTTATTCTTAAGCTTAGAGTCTGCAATACTAGGAATTTTGACTGAGTTCCTGATAAAATTTGGTTGCGTTTCTTGAGGAGACTTTGTTGTCATTGGAAAATTATTTATCATGTTTTCGAAATAGTTTACAAATGATTTTGTTAAGAGACATTCATAAGGAACGCTGCATAGAAACAGAACCTTTCATCAACCTCACTTTTTTGTTTTTGGCCATTTATCCCCTTCTTCAAATCCGTCACTGTCTCGTAGGCAGACCTTCTCGAAACCTAAACAGAAAGCTTTTGTGGTTGACCGACGACGTGCACTTGTGAATAACGTGCTTGCATCGCAGTCCGGTCATTCGAACTGAGGTTTTGTACGGTTTTGCTTTACTCAATTTTATTTGCTCGTATTGTTTTACAGTATCTAATTCAAGGTTTACACTGCTTTTCGTTTCTTTTAATGTGCTTTTCTACAAATACATTAACAGAATTGATAGATCGCACGTTCTAAATTTTGACATCATTTTCACACAAAATTCGTGGCCTCTCTCCTCTCTGTATTGGAGAGGTGCCATCCTCTTATGTGCTCTACACCTGTATAACATTGAACATAACCACGGAGCACTTCACAAATAAACTACTACGTTAATACAAAATAGTAGTAGCCTATACACGTGCCTGCCAAGTACCCACACGCTTGTATTAAATGTGATAGGGACTTCTTGCAACTCTCAGGACTTTGTCAACTCACATGCTGCTAATAATAACTGTCGCCGCTGTATTAATCATGTGATGCGTTCGAGAAATACATGTGACCTCTGTCACTTTTATTCCATAAAGGATTTTTAAAGAAACATCTTTTCTTATGATTTCCGATGACTCAGTATTCAGGGAATAAACTCTGAAACACGCCATAGATGGAAAGAAAAGCTCAGAACGATGTTTGATATAGAGAGACATGTGGCATAAATTATTTTTAAGTTAACAACTTTAACAACCAGACTATATGTCGTCTAATATAATCAATTCTTAAAATAATGCATTTGAACTAGATTTATCATTCGACAGTGATATTTTATTATTATTCTACAACCATCGCAATGGTAAAGCAGTAACTAAGTGTTTTGAATTCATGCTTTCATGAAATGAGCAAGTAAATTTGAATTTTAAGCACTTTCCGCCAATTGCTAATTAGCAACCTAACAACTCAGTGTGATTCCTGAGTGAAACTCACTTTCACTAAACTAACACAATAACATGGAAGGATCAAGTTCTAACACAAGAATTGTAGAAATATTGACCACGCTTCATCACTATGAGCTCCAATAATTTTCCTCGCTACACACCAATGAACTCAAAATATAAATACACACATAAAACATAATCATCATTAATACAGATAAAGACAACGCAAAGAATACAATCATCCACAATTAATTTAACCTTATCTACTAGATTGAAACTAATAAACTTTCATGTATCTTCGTCTTTAAATAACACATGTCTGAATCACATGAGTAACAATATTCACTTGTATACTTGTCCGGTGATGTACGCTATGAATTTGCGTACATTCTTCTCACAAATTTGACACCAAAAGCCTATCAGACAGAGGCCATCTTTAAGGAGCGCCTCAGTCTACTGCCAATATTTTGCTGTAACTCTTTTTCCAATTTCTCTTTTCTTCATAACCTTTCCTCATCAGCATCTTTCTTGTCTTTCCATGTCACTATTTTCTCATCCTGGAATATATTTATGTGAGTTTTGCCAAATATAAAATTTTCACCTACAATTTCATCTATCTTGTCCTTCTCCTTTTTCTTTGCTTCTTTTTTCTCTTCTGTGGCCTTCTTTCCCTCGTCTTCATTCTTTTCCCCCTACTTTCTTATTTTTGCCTTCTTTGCTTCTTGTTTTTTTTTCTCCCAAACCTTCTTTTCTTCATTTTCCTTTAGAATCCTTTCATTTTATAATTTTCAATTAGTTTTCGCTGAGCTAACATCATGTGAACTGTACCAACACCCGCACTTATTAACTGTAATGAATTAGATAATTATTCAGTTATTGTTTTAGACTAACCAAATCTTCTTTGGTCCTAGAGACGAAGACAAGATACAATTTGACTTCCAACTGAATTGTCATAACTAGCTATATCTGTTGAAATTTTCTGTTTACGCTGTTTATGATGTCAAAACTACCCCGACCTATTTAGCAGATGGCACCTCTCTGACTTGGCAGACAACAGTAAATCTCTGAGATAAGAATCTATACTTTCGTTGCTGTTACCTTATACTTGGAAATTGAAATGTGATCTAGCCATATCTATGTTAGTAACTTCACTCAAGTAGAAACAATTTCCAGCAAAAAACGCGACCGAGTTTAATACAGCAAAATATTAACTAATCGCAATTCTATTACATCCATATGTGGATCATTGCGTCAGTTGTGGTATCGACTCCACCATTTTGTCGTCAATTGTAATAGACTACTAGCAGCCTGTATTATTTTATTAGATTAACAAGTTACTTCTGTAGGGCTTGGTTAGTCATTAATATACCTTAGCATTAAATAGCTAAAGACTTTGAAGTCTTTCAATATAATGTAATTATCGTACAAATATTAGGTGATTAATAGTTAATGATTGCTATACGAGTGTAAGTGAAGACGTATAGGTTGATATTACATATTTGATACGATTACTAGCTTTCCCTAGTGTAGACTTTACTATTTAACCTATATAGTGCACCTATCCAATGCTGAGATTCTCAAAATAACGCATTTATTAACATTGTCTTAATAAAAATATCAATCTTCGTTGTCATATCAATTGATCAACAATATTTAGTATCTTCTCATATTTTCTGATATGTTTAAGTATATTTCATTTAATCGATCAAATAACTCTGATACATAATCACTGAAAACTAATACCTGAAGTTCGCAGTAATTTATCATGCTTACTGAGTTCCACTTACTAGACAAAAACTTGGTTTCCAAAAACCATACACGACATAGATCATTTCATAAGCGAAGACAATGAAATAATAAAAGATTTCTTTCCTTCCCAAAAGACCCCATATCCAATTCTGTCCTTTTGTCCAAAATTATGCATTGTAATCTTCAGTCTATTACATTAGCATTTCCATCAGTGACATATAACTCAGTCGTAAAGTATTGCATTTGAACTAGACTTCTCATCGATAGTGACATTTTGTTATTCTACAACCATCCCAACGATGAAGCAGTAACATGATGTTTGGATTAATGCTTCCATAAAATGAGATAGAACAGCCGTTCTCAAACTTTATTGTTACGGGACCCACCTTAAAGTTTGAAAAGTTTTCGCGACTCACATTCTATACTATCGAGAAAGGCTAACTTTCGTTCAAAGCATATACATGAGAAGACTATGATAGGTAATCTAATGTGAAAGTGGAATAATCAAAAACAAATCTTTCTTATAGTACTTAAGAAAAAATAAATTTGTGAACGAATGTACTACAAAAACTAACATTTTAAAACTTATATGCCGTTATTATTATGGTAGCGTATTTAACCTTACATACTTACTATTTACTAGTGTATTAGTAGTTATTTAGGCCATAGAACTTGGAAAGTTTCTTGCATGTAAAACACTACACTCTATCATCTCAAAACGTGCATTGCCAGTAAAAAATATCTTAAGTATTTTTTTGAAAGACTAGAATTCACAAAAGAGCCACACAAAATGTGAAATTTCACACACACCGACAGCTATTTAGTATACTGGATATATACAGTTCTTTATGTTTTAACTTTCCAGAGCCAATGGGATATGTCTGGAGCCCACAGATAATAGTCTAATAGTCGGTTTACAGTTCATTTGAAGTTGACAGCATATTTTCACATTCTGATTCTATTTGTTTTGAAAGTAAATGTAAACATAAATTTTGTGTTAAAATCTACCAAATAAATTATTAAACAGTTAAAGCTTCATGTTATAAAATTACAACGTTGTTACGGATAGTAGGTATAGTACCTTTAAGGCCGTACCTGGTCACGGATCAGTAAAATAACTAGGAGACCATTACTGGGGGTTCAAAACCGTGCTGCTCTAGAATATTCCAGAATTACAGCTTGGGAAACGTTTCATACCCCCAGACTGAAGAACTTAGGGAAAGCAACTCTAAGATATTTGACGATTAATGAGTGTAATATGCCATTGATTCTATAACGTATTTTGTACAGCAAACAGTTTGTGGGACGAGAAGAATTTTAAAAATCTGGATTAGAATCTGGAAAGAAACACAATGGTGAACGCTGTTTTGCAATATGTTTTACTGCTGGAAAATTATGACCGTGTACTTTTAACAACAACCTCGAATGTCCGTAAGTCAGGAACAGGCCATTTATCTTGCAAGCAATTGTATGTTTGCATGATGTAAATGTCCAATGTCATAGTTACATCATATGCACGTCCTGTAAAATACGTGTTACAGATGAGTGTGTTTTTCCATGCAGAAGAACCACAATGCCAATGTCAAAGGAAGAGTGCATTCAGATAATTTTGCTAGCTGGTGGCCGAGGTTCCACGAAATGAACTCATTTTAATTTTCATTGCATCTCACCTCCATCAATTCAAATTATTAATTGAACTCAGTGGTCAGATTGAACTCATTGCCAATGAGTTCAATGTAAATTATCCCGATTGACAGGAAATGTCAAACAGCGACACTTGAAAACGGATAGTGAAATTTAAAGCTACACGAAATGTTGCAGACTTGCTCCGTGCAGGATGTGTCACTACTGCAAGGGATGAGACGTCAATGACAGTTGTGTTTGCAGCGGCTATCAAGAGCCCAATAAAGAGAATACGACAATGATTCCAGGAAAAAATGTCCGTTTCCCAGCAATATGCATAGAGTGTTAAACGCAAACAAGTTGCATTCTTTCTAACGTAGAATGTAACATCATTTGCCAAAGAATGAAGCGATGAAAGAGTACAATTTTGTACATGGATGTTAGTGCAGCAGTGTGTTGACTCAGATATTTTTCGTAAAATTTTGCTCAATGAGGAAGCCCTGTTGTTTCGTCATGGGGAAGTAAGAAAACAAATTGTACATTGGTCAGCTGTGAACCTACATTCGTCTGATCCATGTAAAATGCAAGATGCAAGGAAAATAACGAAATGGTGTGCTACTTGGAGTCAATGCTTCACTGGTTTATGTTTTACTCCCAGCACATTCGGTGCGGATGGTTATGTTTAGATGTTACAAGAGTGTGCAATGTCAATGGCCTTAAAGAAGAATTGACAATTTCCCACTTACTTCCAGCACGACGTGCACCCCCACCCCACAATTATGTTATTCGCGTCCGCGACTGTCTGGATGAACAGTTTCCGGAGTATGTTCACCAGATCTACCTGCGTTGGATTGTTACCTACTGTACTATTTCAATTCAACGATGTACACTGTGAAAATTTGACATATTCAACATCTGCCTGTGATTTTATAATGCCCGATATGCTGAATGGCGTGCTTTCTCATTTTATAAAACGTATAAAAAATGTATTACCATGAAGGGAGAACGTCCTGTAAACAGCGTCAGTGTGGATCATTGCTCTTTATGTTGAACCATGGTTGAACAAATACTAAAGATTACAAGTCATTGGTATGTACCATTCGTGGCTGTTGTTACAAGGCCACGCTTATAACTTTCCACCAGTAAAAGTTATCGCAAAATTGTTTCCACCATGGTGTTTCTTTTTACAGATTCTAGTCCATATTCAAGTATCACGTGACCTTTTCACATTTAAAATCTCTTATTTCAATCCAATATGACAGACTTCTATATGGTGGACGGTGTTAACGGTCCTGCTAAAAGCTCTCCCCCTATCCAAAATGGACATTTACTTCATGAAAACATTCCACTCTTTCATTGTTTGCAAGTAAATGGTCTGTTCCAGACTTGGGGAACAACGGTTTGGATACTTTGAATAGCTCAGAAACTTTCATCCAGTTCTACGTTAATTGAAATTGATTTTACATGATGGACAGTAAGAGATTTGTAAAATATGAGTTATTGGATAAAACTCCATTGTCAGTGGAGCTACTATGTAGAAGTAAAATCATAATTAGAGTTAATTTTTAAATATGTAGTGTGGCGCAGAAGAATAATTTTGTTCCATACATGTAACTATATTATTTGGAGTATTAGTGAATTGTGGAAATCCAATTCCTAAGTTGTTTTGGATTAAATTATACATGAATTTGCTTTTATAATGATAAGTAGTAATTTGGAAAAAGGAATAAATTTTAATAATAATTTATAAAATAAACTACTGCGAGTGTCAAGTGATGTTCAAGCATGCTTTGCTTCACAAGACACATGATCATAGTTTCAGCTTTGCAATGGAAGTTTCAATGCAAAACGGTCTTACGTCTATACCTAAAAGACTGCCTAAACGAGTAACTTAATAATGTTTGGTAAGAAAATTTAAACTGAAGAAGAATAGTTTTTTGTGTGTGCTTTTTCCTTGTACTCAGGAAGTTACACTTGAACGATGTCTGATGATTTTTATCCTCCTAATATGTCCGAAATAAAATTTCAGGTAAA
Source organism: Lepisma saccharinum (assembly GCA_022664845.1). Classification (NCBI taxonomy): domain Eukaryota; kingdom Metazoa; phylum Arthropoda; class Insecta; order Zygentoma; family Lepismatidae; genus Lepisma; species Lepisma saccharinum. The sequence goes on along the minus strand of JAGDQP010020900.1, from coordinate 24,079 downwards.
CATTATTTCCTATTCATTACATATCTCGGCAGTCATTTACGTACTCTTCCAACAACTTTAATTTTTGTTTGTAGGCGTACCTAATTCTTTTTCAAAGTGCTAAATTAGCGGTTAGCTTCTCTAGATGAGAAGAAAGATAAAATATGCACATTATCGTTAATGCAAAAATATTTATTTTGAAGATTAATAAATTCAGTCCATTTTTATATGTACAGTGTATCAGAAAAAATAATTTGTTCTAATGTGATTTAACCAAGAAAGTAATCGAGAATGTCATGGTGGACCAAAACAGAAATTTATATAAAAAAGTCGTGATAATAGTTGGAGGATTGGCATCTTGCTGTGCTGCAGACAACAACAATTTTAAAGAGTTTAAATATTTATTCACAATATAATGTCAATTATGTTCTGTGATATTTAGTGTTTGAGAAGGTTTATAGTTACATACTTTCCCTCACTAGGTTTCAAACCCGTATAGTTCCATTATTATTATTATTATTATTTTATGTTCGAATACTACTCTAAGCATTTTCGTCAATATTTCGGGTGTTCACTGTTATCTATGCGCATTTGTTGCATGTTTCTAAATTATTTTATTGTCAAACGATAACTGCAAAATAGGCTATAGGCAATGAAAGTTGTGCAACTCTAAGAGGAAAGTGAAGGCCTATTTAATTATAACGAAATGTCTAGAAGTTTTCTGTTGTATGAAATGAAACAAGATGTTGGAAATTTATAAGAAAAATAACTGTAAGTTGCTCTTCATTCAATTGATCTTCAATTGTCGATTGTGCTTTTTTGTATTAGGTAATGAGTGATACATTGTATGCTATGGAGTTATGGGCTCACCTGGAGTATTGTGATATTATGTTAATGATTTTCTACGCTGAAAATTGGATTACTTTACAAGGAATAACCCTGCAGGTAATTAAATTATATAATGAACCTTCAGGGAAATAATATTATAAAGGAAACCAAACATAAAAAATATACACTTTGCCATTGAGGACCATAATCTATTGATAGCGGCAACTTCTTAAATATGCAGCTAAACCTCTCCATTCGCCTCCTTTGTTACTTTCCTTCTCGTCTTAGTGTTATTTTCTTCCTCAGAGCTCTGTTCTTCATCTACTTTTCAACTTTCTGTCTTCAGCTATACTTTCAGTTGACACTTTAAAATACATTTTCTCGATGAACATTGTCCTATCAAGTTTCGCTTAGTCCTCATTACTATCACTTCTTACCTTGTCCGCAGAAAATCATTATTACGTAGTTTTTGTATCCTGCTGAACTTTTCGCATATCCTTTTAGATCCACATGTTAATGGCATTCATCACCCTTTCTTTAGTTTACGATTCCACTTAAAGCAACTCAATACTCAGCATAGTTAATTAATATTTTTCTCAAATCGATGTTCAGTTGTTAATAGGAAGCTCTTTTGTTCGTGAAGTTTACAGGACATGGGCAATCTAAACTGGGATACGATAATACAAGAGCTTCAGGCAGACCTCCATTTTGCCCATAACGCGGGATTAAATGGCAAATTACCTGAGTCTTCTTCCACTAGACTTAACAGCTTACACAGTATTTCACAGCTCTTTCTTAAGTCTTCCAAGAACAAACAAATTTCTTGACACAAAAGCCCTGTATATGGTAAGGCATTGAGAATTGTACTGATATATTTTTCGGCACAGTGACCGAAAACAAACCTGGATTTCGGGGGATATCCAAGTTTGATTCTCGGTCACTAAACATGTTACCATACACATAGTCTTCGGGTAAGGGTATTTTAACATTTAACTTTCTTACACTGCTCGATACGCAAAAATATTCCTTAATTCCTAAATATACGTATACCTGTACTGGAAGAAGAGTGCTTTAACATGCAACTGCCGTGAGGCATAATCAGTTATTTTATGATCTTTTGTTAGTAATGTTTCGGCAACATTACTTTTGCTTTTTTCGGAGCGTAATTTGAATTGTCGGTTTTATTATCGGATGTATTGTCTATACATTGGTTGTTGTAGATGTGGGTCTGTCTTGTATGTTCTATCGTGTAAACAAACAGTTGTCAAGTCCGGATTTTCGTTGTGTATTCATGTCGCATCTTCATCTATGATCGAGTATCGGGTAGAAACGTATCTAACATCAACTGTATATAAGAGAGAATCCTTCTATCATAACTATTGGATATATGAATAAAGGTATATTCTACACATGAAGTATGGTTACATATCATCAATCAATACTAGATATTAATGGCTACGACTGGATCTTTCATAATTGGTAATCTGCTGGTTAAGTTTATGTTCATTTTATCATCATTATTATTACAATCACAACAGCATCATTAACAGACATTAGCTGATTTAGCTGAAGCCAGAAGAATGCTCCGTATAGACAGCAGTTGTTTGAGGCTATAGTCACTTAATTAGTAGAACACCCTGTCCGTAACTGGAAGATCCGTGTTGGATTCTCTGTCATTCGTTAGTTACCATTTTTGTCTGCATTTTTAAACAAGTAAACAAATTCTATTATACCACTAAACTATTGAACACAAAATAACAAAAAAACTTTCGTTAGTCTTTCAATGTTTGTGTTGAAATTCCTTATTCTATGGGTTTAGAAGCTGTAATACTGATGTGGATACATTTTAAATTACGTATTAATAACATACATGATGAATTCGTTGTATTAGTACTGACCGGACGCACGGGTCGAGTTCGTGTACATACGAAATTAAGCCTCATGAAATATGCGAGGTGATGATCATTGGACCAGTAAAAATTACGTTACATGTAGGACAATATATATCGTTTTATTGGATCGCTTTTTTTCTCTGCGATTCTCCATTATAGCTCGGGAATGAGGCCGAGAGAAGGGATGGCAGTCACAGATAGATGAAAAATAAGGAAGCCTATATTAAGTTTCTATCGATTCCACGTCATCGTAATCATATCACTGGAGAAAAAGAGAGAACTTGACTGCTGGAACGAATGGGTTGTAACGCGAATTATCTCCCCATCCCAGAACCCGTGTGGTTGGATATTTTGCTTACTTTTTTAACGTGGTTCATATCACGTTTGGGGAAGTTATACAGTGTGTGTGTGTGAGAGAGAGACACCTGATGCCATGCCACTGCAACATGAAGAATTCAAGAGAGGAGGTCACGTGTTTGCTGCACTGCGTTGCGCGTTTGTTTTTTCTCTTTCTCTGATCTATAGTTCCGCACAGATTTTTGTCTTTGCTCTTTGTTATTTTTCTCTACTTGCATTATTTGTTGGTTTCACAGATATCTGTCTTCATAAAAGTTTTAGATTTCTTTCCTTGAATATATTGTCTTTTTTATTTTACGCTGAAACTTTATTGAAACTTTTTATGGCGTTTCCAGCATTTGGAAGGTACATGCGTGATGTCTAAATTTATTCTTTATTTGTGACAAAATGGACATGTTTAATTTGGTGGCAGTAATTTTGGACACTCTCCTGGCATTCGACACGTATGATAGAGAGGAAAGAGAAGATATCAGTAAGGATGACTTGCATGTAGATCGATCCCAGAACTTCTTTAATATCAGTAATGTATATATTGCTATTCTAATGTATAGATGAAGAACGAGTGGACTAGATGCATATTAATATAACTATCTTAATACAGTATAATAATATACACGTAACACTAGGTAAATCTCATTTATATTTGTTCCACATGAGCAATCGTATATCCAATTAATTTACACAATATAAGTAGTAGTACAAAACTTGAGAACTCCAAACATATGCATCTTATATGTATCTAAACATGGCTGGAAGTGTTTACCTTAACTACAGCCAGAAACAATACAAGATTGAACCAATATTGCCAGTACCATATCTTCATAATTACTACATTTCACCCCCTGTTCGATAAAAAAAGAATTTCTTAAGAATTCTGATTGAAAAGAAAAAGAAACGAATCGTAGAAAAATATTTAGTTCGATTGATCCATTCAAGATTAGATTTGATTAATTTTGTGATAGTTCTGTGAATTCGATTCGTTCTTGACGTTAAGAAGAAAACAGGCACTTATTTCAATAATAATATTAGAAGAAAAACATATCAATTTTGAGCTATCTAACGGTGTAAACAAGTACGAGAATCACCTAACCTAATGAAAACAAAATCAGTTTTATCAAAACAGAATTAGAAATATCGTTTAATACATAGATAATTTTCATTTGTAAATTGCCAAATAAAAGATTTCTCACTTCCACAATGTGTATCATGTAAACACCAACTTAAATATCTTATTTCTATCTTACTGGAACCGTAGCAATACAGTAGCTAAAACAGCAAAACGTTTTTCTGAATTATATCAACCAAATACAGCTTGATCTTCGCTGACAATTTCCACAAAATCACATCAATCATAGACAACAAAAACTTCTCACGTGGATCAAATAGAATATACAGTAACTTGACGAATATAACTTGTAAAGTTATGTCATCCCTATAGATTAAATTGTAAGTAAACCTGAAAGCTTTCACTTCTTGTTACCTAAACAGGTGGGCTAAACTTAAAAATATATTCCTCATCTTCTTTCTCAATAAATTATTGGAACACCTTTAATCCCACAGATAATAACCATAGAGTTAGGAAGAAAATAGAGAGAACATTCATGACGTCACATGAAGCCAAATTATTGTTCATCGGCAGCCATCTTGTGTGGGCCCATTAGAGTCCCTCTATACCGAGTATTGTGAGGATTGCCTTTTTCTTCAGAACTAACTTTTTCTTCGCATAAGAATGAAAAGGCAATACTCGGAAAAGAGGGTATCTAAATATGGAGGCAGTGAATGTGGTGGATGGGTCTCGTCCCTTCCGTCTCCTGGCTTCACTCCCCTCGTCGATAAAACAGTCTGAAGCTCCCTCTATTTATATTCCTAACTCTATCATAATAACAATATAGAGTCATCTTGGAGTATAGTTAAGTTCCGCCGCTAGCCTATAGCCTTATGCACTTTATACCTTTGCATCCTATTTTAATCCAATATTTCATTGTGTATATGGGAGTTCAACATTAACCAATGCTAGTAGACTGAAACATCCCGGCCCGGAGCCTACAGCAACAACAACATTTTAATTTCATCTGAGACTTGGCTCTAAAACCTAATCTAATAACAACATAGACTAATAACCCATTTGAAATCAACTTAGGCTTGGCTCTACTTGCTTGGGTTTGGATTCTTCTGATCCAATAACAACATAGAACAACATTCTGTGACTTATCGACATCTTATTGCGGCATAAAATCATCATCAATAACTTAAGTGTCACGTAATTTCAAAATAATTTTTATTTCAGCAACTTGTAGAATCTTCAAAATCATCTCGACATCATAATAATTATACAAATAACCTGTTGATAGCAACTTTAGATCCCGTGAAAATGAATCCAAAACTTACTGAAGCAAATTAATCCATTGTAGATTAAAACTACATATTTCGTTCAACTTTTCAAATCTTCAATAAGCGAATTCTTTAAAAATTAAAATAAACTCCATAGAATAAGAAAGGTAGAAAAAAATGATCCATGAAGAAAAAATTCAATAGATGGAGGTTCTTAATCACTTATTTATTTTTCTCATCATTTTTAAGAAAAGATTTGGAGTAGAGCTGATTCCAGTAATTTCTGATTCCTTTTGCGGTTGGAAAATACTGGTATTCAGATGTCTATGTACTTATAAATTTTGGAACTAATAAAATATAGAGACTTTGCAACTCTTGGCTCAAAGTAACGGCGTGACAAGATACTCTGAATTCAGAATGGCAAGATAGTAACTAACATTTTCGTAATAACATTTTCATGATTTAGTTGGAGAACATGTTATAAAGTAACCTAATATTAGATAAATCAACAACGACTGAAACTAACCTATTTAAAGCTGAATAAATGTAAATGATATATATTTTCATAACAATATAGGTAATGAAACATTCGTAATAGAAGTTACCAAATAAAGTACAATGACTATTAGAAACAGACAATAGACAAACAAACTGCAAATAAACTGCAATGTCAAAAGAGAAATGCACTTCGGTAACGCTAGCAATAACTAAAACTGGTAGTTTAGAAAAATAATATTTGTCAACGGACAATAGAAGAGAACATTCGGTAGTTGGAAGAGAAGGAAGTAAATCCAAAAATCTGTTTTGTGAACAAAAAACTGTATAACATTTTTATTATTTATTGAAAGGAAACTATAGTTTTAGTGAATATTCAGAACGGTCTTCTGATCATTGTGTACTGATCCGATAGTTTCCACGTATTGTATTTTTTCTTGCAGAATTAAAACAAGTTGATGGATGTATTTTCTTTTTCCAACTGATGGGAAAAAAACGTGCGCGCAGCTGTAAGTGGTGAGACTAAAGTATGGAAAAATCGAGAAGTAAAACGTAATAAAAACCTTCAAATGCATGTTATTTACAAGACATTTATACACAAAGAACTCTAAAGTTACAAATAAGTAATAAATTCAGACTTTTTCCTGCTCTCAACTGACAGAAACTTCACGCTAGGAATGGGCGAAACTTTTGTTATTACGTAACAGTGATAGTAATAACTGATATATGCAAATATCTGTTAACAATAGCAGTTTAGAAAGAAAGGTATCTAAATGCGAATTATTTGCTCTCGACTGTAAAAACACAGTGGAAAACACCAGTTTAGACTAACTTATTTACCTGTATCCTGTCATGTGTGCAATAGAGTGATGGAGTAAGGTAATTAATAATATAACTGTTAGAAAACTATCGTATGTAATTATGAGAGCTTGAACTAACTGGTGGAGAGGGAACAGTATATAAAACACAATTAAATCAAGAAACTATAAAGCGGTAAGTACGATGGGGAAAGGGAAGCGTAATTCAGTTTCATGCTGAATTAGTACAATATTTTAAGCGTGATTATATACAGGGTGTTTATGAACTACATGGACAAACTTCGGCAGGTGCCTCATACCAAAACAAGATGAAGTTCCTCTGACTGACGAAATGTGCATAGTTTCGGAGCTACAGGCTGCCGAAAAAGTAGGAAAATGAACTTTCCATCTTCACATTTCTATCACAACGAACATTACAGCTAGTGCTACATTGTACTATCAAAGACTTAAAATCAACACTATCCAAAAATGTATATTTCAAAATTCCTCATTTACTCAAAGGAATTAGGGGATTCCCAGAAATTCTCTGAAGTAAAGATGGGTCAAATGAGCATGAATAATTACCAGGAAACAATAATTCGTTTGCGCCAAGTCGATATCTCAAGTAGATTCCATATACTAAACGATTTTTTCCTAAAAGAGAAAAGCGTGGTAGCATAACAAATAGGAGTAAGAATTGCGCAATTTCACCGGAAATTTTAATTTTGTTATCAAAGAGATTGAATATCATTGCCCAATTGGATGCTATGAATGACCTATTCCATCTTTACCCATATTGGAAGGCGTTTCATTCATGCTCATTTCGACCTACTTCATCTTAAGAAATAACCCGAAATCCCATACTTCCTTTGGGGAACCCCTTGCATGCCCATTGCTGAATTTTGAAATATGTATTTTAAAATACAGCAAGTTTAAAGTTTTTGACGGTACTATGCCGCATCAGCTTACTGCTTGTGGTGATAAAAATATGAAACTCTAAACTTAATTTTCCCACGCTTTTTGTAACCTGTAGCTCCGAAACTATGCACATTTCGAAAAATTGTCAGATAAACTTTCGTCTTGTTTTGATGTAATGAATCACCTCCAGAGATTTGTCGGTTTAGTTTATAAATACTTTGTATATACATCATGCCGAGATACACCGTGGATCCCCATCGAAAGCCCGTGGTCCCTTTCCAAAACGAACTTATTGATACGTGTCTGATTAAACATAAGGGAGTGGGTAAACCGAAGACCCGGATCTAGGAGAACGCAAAAGGATATTTGCCCCTATGCACAACAGGCTGAGAACAATTGAGGTGCACCTTTTCGATATAAATCCGTTATATTTGGCGGGCGGCAGAGGTACAAGACAAATGACTGTGCCCGCCTCGGTCGCAGTATCTAGAAGATTCGGTAGGTGTTCATCACTATCAGCTTGCCAGAATTTTGTTCTTGGATGTTTTCAACCATGCAAAATAAATAAATACATAAGTATATTTGACCCAGTACAGTGAATTTGCCAGGATTTTCAGTTTTGGAAGTATAAACCCAAAATTGGGAAGCTGTAAGTAAAATTTTAGGGTTTCTATTAACTTTTACCGTAAAACAGTAATGTTTGAGAACTCCCATTTGGTGGGTTTTGGCAGAATCCCTGGACCCTAATCTCGGGACACTTCAAAATATAAAGGTGAATGCTCTTTAAAAATATAAAAAGAGGTGAATGGGTATCAAACCCGGGACCACTGAATCACAAGTCCTTAGCCATTATTACTTTTTATTAATTTTTATTTTGAAACATCATAATATTTCAACAATATAAATGTACAAAATTAAATATGTCCTTCTAATAACGACAGAAGAAAAATGTTTCTAATTAAATAAGCACATCTCTATTACATTTAAGTCGACTTTACACATATAACAGTTTTTATCTCAAAGTAAACGACTAAATTGAGGAAACAAAACTATTCATATAGTGCTCTTGCATAATTCTTAATTTTATTTATTTATTTTTTGCATTACATCTGTCAAACTCAGACATTTTAGTTTTTAATATTGGACATACCAAGTCTTGTCTCTCAATTCTAATTCGTATTTCAAAATACATAGAGTAGTGGCAAAAAGCCACATCACAAATTTACGTCTCGCAGTAGGAAAAACCCGACAATGAGGTCTCATGAATATCTCCTCAAATCTGACCTCAATAACCATCACTCTCATAACTGGTCAATATAAAGTTTTAATTTGATTCCATATTGCCTCCTTATGAATACATTTTATCAATCTATGAAACAAAGTTTCTGTCTGTCCACACTTTAGGCACTTGTCAGTTCAATACCTTTACATTTTAAATTTACTCTACAATATTCTAAGTTATAGGCTTGCAAAACATCTGATCTGATGATGTAACCTCGTATCAAAAATTAAAACTTCCAAATTCTACACATTTGTTTCCCGTGAGTGTGTCGGTCTTGGTTGTCTCTTCCAAATTACCTTTTAATCTTAAATTACAATAATATTTATAAAATAGTTTAACAGAAATATCCTCTATCGGAATCTTAGCAACCACCGCACAAGGAAATTCTAATATTTTGGGGGTAAAAATGTTCACTGGTCCTTGTATCTGCCTTGCATCAATAGGTCTAATTTTCTGATAGCTAACAAAAAAGGCATCATATGATAAAGTGTCTGTGAACATAGTTCAAATTTGAATAAAGCGATGTGACAACAACGTAAGTACAAGGGTGGCACCTGACCTCATTTTCTTAAAAATGCCCCTTTTTTTCAGGCCGCGCTGATAGCAAGGAGTAAATTTCTCAGGGCTGTCATGGTGTCATGAGTATTGTCCAGGTATGACAAATTAAGCACCCCGTAGAACTTGTTTTTTCACCACTATTTTGTAAAAGGCTACGAGCATATTTTTCAACCCCTATTTAACATAGTACACATACACACATTTTCGCAGTCCCTATTTAACATAGCATAAGTTGCATAGGCTACGGATTTACAAGCATTTAACTCACATAAGGCTACGAAGCCTTATTTAACATAGAAAAAATTACACAGGAATAGCTTACGACACATTTTTCAAACCCCTATTTAACATAGCAGAAATTACACAGATATACAGGATTTAACCCACATAGAACACCAGTGCAGGATAGCGGAGATTTTTTCAACCCTGTAAGATTAAAAAAAACACTACAGAGGCTGTGGTCTACACATTTTAGCAACCCCTATTTAACAGCAGAGGCTCGTTTTTTCCAAGCCGCGCTGATAGCAAGGAGTTAATTTCTCAGGGGTTGTATGATACGTGGTGTCATGAGTATTATCCAGGTATGAGAAATTAAGCACTCCGTAGAACTTATTTTCAACTTTTTTTCTAACCCCTACGTAACATAGCTGCGATAACAGAGTGCGGACTCTTTTTTCAACCCCCTTATTTTATAAAAGAGAACGCCCTATGTAATATAGCAGAGATACGGCCCCTTTATTCAATTTTGAAAATTGCATGTCTTTGCCTGTTACCATTTTTTTTGACAACTTGGCCCTTGGTCCTAGAATTATGAAACGTTAGAGTATTTTGGGCATATGACATGGGGTTCTTGGTCCCAATTGGTCCCAGAAGGATAAAACGTATCACATATATCTTACTCTAAGACTATGACCCGTAAATACATTTAATATAGCAAAAATTATACAACCATTTTTTTAAAAATATACACTATTTTATAAAAGACTATGACCTCTTTTTTTACCCATACAAATTACACCCTATAGAGCCTTTTTGAATACGTTCCATATAGGTCAGGTTTATAATTATAAAATTACATATTAACATAGGGTCCTGATATTGTTTCACTTGTATTATATTAAAGTATTTAAAAAAGTATTTTTAAGTTTTTAATTAATTTTATTAAAATGTAATGAAAATTAATGAAAAATATTCCAAATGTTTAACTATCGCATATACTTTTGTACAATTATTCTATATAAACACAAGTAATATACATGAAAAATTCCCATGAGTCCAAATTCTGTGGAGATGAAGAAGATTTCCCGGAGAAGAACCAGAAGAAGAAGAAAAAGAAGAAGATTTCCCGGGGAAGAACCAGCAGCAGCAGAAGAAGAAGCATGTTTAGGTAAGTAGATTTTTTTTTACCAAAATAACCTAATTAAAAATGAAGATAATAGTAATAATTGTAATTGTAAAGGAAAAAGCTCGTATTTTAAATTTTGTTTTTTCACATGTAGAATTTTTACCATAATAACCTAATTAACAAATTATGACATTATGAATAATTGTAATTGTAAGCAATTATTAATATTTGGTAAAATGAATAAGATATCAAAATTGTGTTTTCACATTTAGCAATTTTTCACATTGACTACTACATACCACAAAAGGGGTGACTTTATGGTTAAAGGTCAAATATATAATTGTGTATAACTCGTAAACGGAACAACATATTAAAATTCAATTTTCAGTTTCGGTATAAGGGCAGTAAATAGTTTATGCGAAAAAAAAGTAGTGACCTTGAGGTCAAAAGTCAAATATATAATTGTGTATAACTCGTAAACGAAACAACATATTATAATTATGTTTTCAGTTTCGGTATAAGGGTAGCAAATAGCTTATGGAAAAAAGGTGTGACCTTGAGGTCAAAGGTTAAATATATAATTATGTATAATTCGTAAACAGTACAACATATTAAAATTTTGTTTCACATTTAGCAATAGAATATTGACTCCTACATACCATAAAAGTTGTGACCTCAACATTTTATAAACGCGAAAATGTTTTTTTTACGTTAGCTATTTTACAATTATTTAACGAAAAATTTCGCTATTTATAATTATTTAAATGTTAGTTAAAATAATAGTTAATTAACTAATTACTTTTTATATTTCTTTTCTTTCATTTTAGAGCTTCTAAGGACCCTACAAAGAAATTTGGAAGATCTCCAATAATTAGAATAATATAGTTACTTTATTACTAAAATTAAGTGTTTTACATACTGTAGTAATATAAGTCATAATAGTGCATCCTTTAAAAAATAGAGAGTTCTAGTAATATTACTATTATTAACCAAATAACTAGAAAGTACAAGAAAATTCCGAATGAACGGTACAATGATAACTGCGCAAATTGCGAGAACCCCTCAGGGGAAAATCCAATTACTTGGCTGCGAAGTGGAATTGCCCAACTATTAAATATGTTAATGACGGATGTAGCTCCCCACCATCAGAACAACCCAGATAAGTCTTTTTGGTTTTCGTTTCGTGAAGCAACGAATTTTGGGGAAGACTTTATTTGGGAGGCTTTGAAAAGAGTTATACAGTGTAATGCAAAGTTTATGGAACAAGATCGTTTTGTTATTGATTTCCATCATGTGGCCCTACCTGTAGGGGAGGGGAGAGAAAGGCAGAATTTTACCTCTGATGAAGAATATATGAAAAAATGCAACGGTATAGTCATTATTAAAAATAAAGATAACAGCTGCTTTGGCCATGCCTTGGTAGTTGCTAAAGGGCTTATTGATAATCAGGGTAATAAAAATGCATGTAAGACTTATTATAGGAAATTTATGTCTCTAGAAGTGAAATTATTGTGTAAGAATGCATATGTTAATTTAATAAATGGTGGTGGACTACCTGAATTGAAATTGATTCAAGAGTATTTACGGGATTATACTATTACAGTGTACGATGGTTGACGGGGGAGAAAACGTTTTTCGAGGGCGCGGGTGGTGAAAACAAAATTAATCTCCTTTACATAAATAATCATTATAATGTCATTACTAATTTAACTGCCGCATTTAGCTGTTCGTACTTTTGTGATATATGTTATAAGAAATATGATCACAAAGAAAAGCATATTGCTCATTGTAAGGCATTATGCCTTAAATGCCAGAAAAATCCTCCCTTTAAAAAACGGAGGAAGTACTGAATTGTGATAAATGCAACAGGTGTTTTTATAGTAACGAGTGTATGACGTATAATATACAGACGGATTTGTGTTCTCAGTTAAAAGTGTGCACAATATGTCTTAAAGCATATGTTGTTAAGAAAAATAGAAATCCTCACAAGTGTGGAGAAACGTATTGCGTAAACTGTGAAAATATGATGCCGCCCCGCCATCTATGCTATGTTCCTCCTGAAAAATCTGCAGGTACTAAAAATGGATGATGGTGTATTATGATATAGAATGTAGACAGGATGAAGTATTACGAGAGGGAGTAAACGGACATGTGCTTATCGTACTAATTACGCAGCAAGTATGTTATCAATGTTTTAAGGGTGATACTGCCATTACATGCACCATTTGTAGTAGACAAGAAAATATTTTCTATGATGAAAAATGTATTGTTGACTTTCTCAATTATTTAAGTAATAAACCCAACAATGTAAATAAAGTTGTCTGTGTTGCTCATAACGCCAGAGGTTACGACACACATTTTATTCTACGTACAGTGATAACCAGAAAACAATGGACCCCAAATGTCATTATGAAAGGGTGTAAAATATTGTGTGTGGACTGTAAATATGTGAAGTTTATATATAGTTTAAATTTCTTCCCTATGGCGCTGGCTAAACTATCTGAAGCATTTGGTGAAGATGAAGTTAAAGGCCATTTTCCTCATTATTTCAACACAAAGGATAATCAGAGATGCCCCACCCTAAATATTATGGTTATAACCACATGCAGAAAAAAGTATGTACTGGTATGAAATTTCGTCAAAACAAACATTCAATTTTAAAGAAGAATTAATTCGCTATTGTCGCAGTGATGTTGAACTTTTACGTAAGGCATGTGTTAAATTTATGGTAGAATTTCAGCAAATATCTAATGTTAATCCTCTGGTAGAATTTATAAGTATAGCCAGCGCCTGTAATCTGGTTTTCAGACGAAATTTCCTGAAAGAGAAAACAATAGGAATTATTCCTCCCAATGGATATCGTTGGGCAGATCAACAATCTGTGGAGGCTATTCAATGGTTGGTAAATGAAGAGAAAAGGTTAGGTATTACATTAGAGCATGCAGCAAACGGGAGGGGATTGGTGTTATTAAATATCTTTAAAGTAGATTGGTACGCATGTATAGATAATAAGGAACATATAAGGGAATACCAGAGGTGCTTCTGGCATGACTCTTCCCGTTGGTATTCTACGGGGCGTAACACACAAATACACAATGATCCGCATAGCACTATGGATATTCGAAATGATAATAGTGTAAGAAAAATTGCCCGTTTGCGCGAATTAGGATTTATTGTCCATGAGATGTGGGAGTGTGAATGGAAACATAAATTACGTGAAAATCAGCATATTGAAGAGTACGTTTCCACACACCCCAAATGAAGAAAAAATCCTATTAGGCCTCGTGATGCTTTATATGGTGGACGATGTTCCGCAGTAAAATATTACTATAAAACATCCCCGGGGAAAGAAGTACATTACGTAGATGTAATTTCCTTATACCGTTATTGTTGCAAAGTAAAAAAATACCCGGTGAGACATCCAAGTAAAATTTAGGTGGGAGATGAATGTCCCAGTATTGACAAATTCGATGGGATCGTGAAATGCACAGTACTTCCTCTCTCGAATCTGTATCATTCGGTTTTACCGTATCATAGTGGTTGTAAACTTCTCTTCCCTCTGTGCCGCAAGTGTGCCGAAACTTTAAATATAGAAGAATGCGCACATAATGAAGAGGAGAGGGATCCCACTGGGACATGGGTGGTGGACGAGGTCCTTAAAGCTGTAGAGAAATAATATAAAATACTAGAAAAGCATGAGGTTTGGGAATATGAGGTGGTGGAGTAAGATCCTGTTAAAAAAAAGGGGGGAATTTTCACAGAATATGTAAACATGTTTACGAAAGTGAAAACAGAGGCCAATGGTTCGCCCAAATGGTGCAATAGTGAAGAGCAGAGAAATAAATATATTAAGGAGTATTACGAGAGAGAGGGAGTGCAGTTAGACAGTACAAAAATGAGTAAGAAAAACAAAGCCCAGAAAAGTATTTGTAAACTAGCATTAAATTGTTTATGGGGCAAGTTTGTCCAGAATGAAAACATGGGTCATACCGTTATTATTCCAGAACCAGCAAAATTCTATGACAAATTAAGTGATAGTAATAGAGGTAGCACCACCAATACCCATTGACGAGGATGCGTTATTGCTAAATTATCACATATTGGATGAAGCAAATATTTATCTGAAAAATACAAATGTAATTAATGCAGCATATACCACCGCACATGCAAGATTAGAACTATACAACTATTTAGAATAGGTAGATAAAGATGCCATATACATGGACACTGATAGTCTCATATATGCAGTCAGGCCTGAAGGAGTAAAATTACCCATAGGCTAATATTTTGGTGAATTGAAAGACGAATTAGAATCCGTAGGTCCAGATGCATATATTAGAGCATTTTGTAGTAGCGGGACAAAAGTTATGCTTATGAGACTTTTAGTGAGGGCACTAGAAAAACATGTAGAATACGTGGAAAATACTCTTAACAGCAATACAATGAAAATTGTTAATTTCGATCAAATTAAAAATGATTCTTAACGATGCCCCGCCGGTAAATGTGACAATCCCCTGTAAAATTGCTCGTACAAAGGACAGCAGAATTATTACTAAGGAGGAGACGAAAACCTACCAATTGGTACATACAAAACGTAAAAGAGCTGACGATAGTTACGATACAGTGCCTTACGGTTTTAAGAGAAATAGGATATTTTAAAAAGTATTGGTTGTGTAAAAAACAGGTAGATATACATTATGAATAAAAAACAGCTTTCAAGTTTTTCTACTATATTAATAATTCCACTGATCTTTGTGTATATCTGAAATATGGTAGTGATTATAAGTTCTATGTATATGTAAAACTACGCATTACTAATAAGTGTATTGTATTATCCCTTAATGAATGGTCCCGCCTTGTATCATATTTTATCTATATTGAGGTTTATTTTAAAGAAGTTTAAATGCTACTGAATATGCTCTAAGTGATGAAACTACTTTAACGCTTGACGCTACTAATGATGATGATAATTTAATTTACATTCGTTCAGATAATAGTAGAGTTGTAATTGATTTTTCTAAATGGAAAAAAATATGCTACTATTTTCGATGTATTAATGAGGCAATTTCCACATGTTCTATGCTAGCTCCTTTAATAAGTAAATATTTATATGAATGTGTAATAAAGGGTAAATTTTCTAAAGTTACTTTTGTTGAAGATACTGGTACAGCAAATCGAATTCAACTAGAATTATTTTCTGTGTTAATGGGTGATTAACATATGTTTTATTTTTGAAGAAGTATATAATAGAGAAAAAATGGAGTTTAAACACTTTTCACATGCACTATATCTGGCCTCACAAGTTGTGGGAAGTCATATTGGGTGAAAACATTTCTCGATCATTATAATAAACAGTGGAAAAATATTATGTGGTGTTACGGAGAGTGGCAGTCCTTATATAATACTCTTCGCACATGTTGTAAATTTAAAGAAGGATTACCACAGGGTGATGAATTTTTAGCGGAAGAATGTGTGAATGTAATAACCGTCTTGTAGATATTTTCACCAAAGGTAGCCACAATATGAATTTAAGTGTTATTTTTATTACTCAAAATATATTCCATCACGCTAGAGGTATGCGTGATATTTCATTAAATTGTCACTAAATAGTATCTTTTAAAAATCCAAGAGACCAGGCTCATTAATTACCTGGCACGTCAATTGTATCCTGGTAACACAAAGTTTATTCAGGAAGCCTATCAAGATGCATCCCAAAATGCTCACGGTTACCTACTATTTAATTTAAAACAGAATGCTCCCGATGAACAGCTTGTTCAAACAAATGTCCCCCCCCCCGGATTCATTCAATTATGTTTATCTGCCTGTAAAATAATATTAACATCAATATTTTATATATTTTAACTATAATAGACGTTAAATGATTAATAAACAGAATGCACACTTACTAAAACTTTTAGCAAAGGCAAAACCTAAAGCACGCAAGGCGATATTACAAAATGCAGATTCCGAATTAATTCGTTCTATTTGTGAATGTTCCTATAATATATTGCAAGGAAACGTTCCGTTAACTAAAAAGGAGAAAAATAAATTGCGGAAATATAAAAGTCAGCTTAGTTATTTGGTAAAGAAATGACCGACGCTGAAACAAAAGAAAAAACGTATAATTGTACAAAAAGGTGGTTTTTCACTGAATTGCTTGCACCCATTCTAGGAGGTTTACTATCTAGTATGTTTAAATAATACAGCATGCGAAAAAACTTATCTTAATTTCGCCCGAAAAATTACATTATTATCAAACTATATCTAATCTCGATGACGAGATTAAAGAAATTTTAAATAATAAGAGTATGAGTGTAGAAGAAAAATGGGTACAATATAGAGAGATATTGCAAAAATATTTACACATTGTTCAAAAACCGGTAGCAGCAACAACAGTTGCTGCTGCTACTACTACTAATACTTCTAAGAAACGGGGTGGTGCTGAGGAGGAGGAGGAGGAGAAAGAGTAAGAGGATGAGATGATATCTACCCTCCCCGAAATCTGCCTGCGTAAAGCAAGACCTTTATTACGTAAATTAAAACAAAATTCCGACATTCAATGGGATGCCAATGGTAATATTAATATCTATATATATGGTAAATCAATTCCTTTTGCTAATATAGTAGATTTAATATCTGATTTTGTTAGGTGTCGTAAGGAAAATATTCCACCCACTGGTTAGGAACCATTTGCCGTACTATTAGCAAAATCCAATATACCCTTAGAGTATATTAGTAACCCTCAACGAATAGAGTATATTCGAAAGCTGACAGTTGCTGCTCCCCAAAAAGCAGAGGAGTAGGAGGAGGAAGAGGAGCCGGAGCCATCACGTATACGTAAAAAGGCTGTCAATTGGCGCAACTATAAACTATGAACAAGTTAGCTAATATTTACTATAACTCTTCACATCCTACCTCATTTTCAACAGGTCAAGCACTATGGAAAGCTATAAAAAATCAATATTTTTAAGATAACAATGGTTAAAAGAACAACCGACATATACATTGCATAAACCAGCACGTAAACGGTTTCAACGGAATTCCTATCTTGTGTTTAATATTGACGGTCAATGGCAAGCTGATTTAAACGATATGCAAAGTCTACAAGAATATAATGATGGGTACCGGTATATTTTAATAGTGATTGATATATTTAGTCACTGTGCATGAGCAGTACCTGTTCGTAGTAAAACTGGTGAAAATATTATAAAGGCATTCCAGAAAATATTTACATCTACCCCCAGGCGTAAACCTCTGCGGCTACAAAGAGATAAAGGTACAGAGTTTATTAACAAATCTTTCCAGACGTACTTAAAAATGTAACGTATTCATTTATCCACAACTGAAACCCCTAATATTAAGGCAAGCCTAGTAGAACGTTTTAATTGTAGCCTGAAGCAAAGAATGTGGAAATATTTTACAGCGAAGAAGACTTACCGCTACATACTGTAGATGTGCTCCCCAACTAATTCACGGATATAATTCTAGGCCACACGCAGCACAAATTAGCACCAGCTCTGGTGAACCAAGATACGTTTCAACAAGTGTGGAATAGACTGGTGAAACAACCAACCAGTACTAGTGTTAAAGCAAAAAATATAAAGAAGCTGATACTGTGCGAATTATTAAGGCAAAACGACATTTTGAAAAAGGCTACGAAGAAAATTGAACTCTGGAAATATTTGAAATAAAACAAATACAATATAAGGAAAATAAATTGGTTTATGTATTAGATGATTTAAATGGTGATGTGATTGATGGTACATTTTATGAAGAGAAAATACAAGCTGTGCAATTGCCCAAAGTTTACGAAATAGACGAAATTTTAGAACCTAAAGGTAAACGAATACTTGTTCGGTTGCGGGGTTATCCTGCTTCATTAAATTCATGGATTCCAGTATCCTATTTAACGAACTGCTAGCAATATTTAAAAGACCGGGGCAATGGAAAGTTCCACCACGTCAACTTGCAGAGTGTGGTTTTTATTTTGTTAGATTACCCGATATTGTAAGATGTGTATCTTGTACTTTAGAATTAGGTAATTGGCAATCTTATTATATCACCTTGAAAGAGCATAAACGTTGGAGTCCATACTGCACTCTGTTAAGAGGTAATGTTGATGTGTGTGGTTATAAAATGGAAATAAAAACTTTTTCTATGCCTGAGAAAGAGTGGTAATAATAATAACAATACATTATTATAAACTAGTGCTATATTTATGTATTTAGCAGAAAAATGAATGATTCTTATCTCCAATATTATTCGCATCAAGCAGGTAGTGGTTATAATGTATATAGAGGTGCACCATATCGAGTAGGATATGGTATTGGTAGTTTTCTAGGTGGTATATTTCGTACTGTATTTCCATTATTAAAACAAGGTGCAAAAACTGTTGGTAGAGAATTGTTACGTGGTGGTATTAATGTAGCCGAAGACGTACTAAATAGTAATAGACCCGTTGAAGAGGATTAAAAAGCACGTTGGCAAGAGGCAAAAAATAATTTAAAGAATAAAGCACAAAATAAATCAAGTGTTGGCGGGAGGAGGAAAACTTAAAAATAAGCAAACAGGTGGTAGTGTAAAGAAAAAGAGGAAGAAGAGAGCGATTTTTAATTAATTAATTATGGAGCAGCGTACTAGTTTTTACCTATCCAGTAACAGTTCTATGGAATATTTTTCTCAAAATACTTTGGCGTGTTATACTACAAAATTGTATCATCCTCTCGTGCTGGAGAAAGGTGTGTGGGAAACAGCTGTTGTCAAAGTACATTATACAGGTTCATTTTAGAATGTTTGCAAATATACTAATAATATTTATTACCGCGCCACGAATAATGACAGCTGGAACGTAACTAAAATAATGCGCGGCCATTATTATTATATTGACGATATTCTATCTCAAATTAACTATAAAAACGATAAATTGAATTTACAATTAAAAGTTAAAGCTTCGGTAAAACGCATTGAGGTCAGTAGAGTAAGAAAAGATGACAATGGAGTTGAAGTTCGTCTATCACCCGAATTAGCCAAAATAGTAGGTTTTGATCATATTCAGCAAGATGATATTGCACTTGTCCATCATGCGCGTTATCCGCCTGATTTACAGAAATCGCTACCCGTACACATGTATATTTATAGTGATATTGTAGAACCTCAGCTGGTAGGCGATAGTGTTGCTCCACTACTACGTATTATAAATACGAATATTAAAGACTATGTTGCTAGTAATATGCATATCTTTGAAAATCCTAATTATGTCCCCGTACAACGTAAACAGTTTGATCAAATTATTATTGATTTAAGAGATAGCACGGGTAATCCACTTCCTTTCCAATGTAGCAGTGTATGTATGAAACTACATTTTCGTAATAAGGTATTATAAAAATAAACTAGTGTGGGTACTAATAGCAGAAAAGCAAAAAATGCAGTGTGAGTTTACGAAATCAGAATTAGATCTATTTGCTAGTCTGCCCACTCAAACGAGTATTATTGGTAATAAAACAGTTCCGTATAAACCTGTGGCGTCAATATCTGATAATGTACCCATAGAGTTTGTAGTCCCCGGCCACGGTGATGATTATATTGATTTACCACATATAATGCTACATATTAGAGGTAAAATTACTAAACCTGGTTCTAATTTAACAATTGCTGATAAGAAAATGGGTCCTGTAAATGATTTCCTCAGCGAAGTACAGATTTATTTGAATAATCAACTAATTTCCTATTCCTCGCATACATATCCATTTCGATCGTATATTGAAAAACTACTGAATTATAATGCCAATGCAAAAACAACTCATCTTTAGAGCGCAATGTGGTTTAAATATACTGCCGGTCATATGGTCAGTGTGGCCGATAATAATAATCAGGGTTTTAAACAACGATAATCAGGGTTTTAAACAACGCTCACTTCTCACAGCGTTAAGTCAGCCCTTTGAATTACTGGGTTATATTCATGGTGATATTTTCAGTCAGGAAAAATTTCTATTGAGTGGTGTACAGTTGCGTATTAAGCTGATTCCAGCCAAACCCGTATTTTGTCTAATGGGCGAGACTCGAGCTGAGGGAAAAGTTATAATTACAGATGCAACACTGTTTGTGAAAAAGGTTGATGTGTCGCCCACGGTGAAAATAGCACAAAATAAAGTATTACAAAATCCTAAATTTAGAGTAAAGTACCCGATAACAAAGGTGCAGGTGAAGACAGAGACTTTACCGCAGGGCATTATGGACACCACTCTTTCAGATTTGTTTTCCGGCATAGTGCCTAAACGTATTATTATTGGGTTTATTACTAATATAGCTTTCAACGGTACTTATCAGAAAAATCCTTTTAATTTTAAGCATTTCAGTATGTCATTCTTTACATTGTATGTTGACGGAACTCCTGTTCCATCTAGACCACTACAGCCAGATTTTGATAATAAGCTATATATACAAGCATATTCTACGATATTTACAAGTTCTGGTATTTATTATTCTAATCAAGGTAATGATATTTCACTTGCCGAATATCCTAATAGTTATACTCTACTGGTGTTTGATTTAACTCCCGATTCTAGCGCTAGTGCTGCATTTCATACTAGCCCCCAGCGACAGGGAAGTGTACGATTAGAGGTTCATTTTAAGCAAGAACTTCCATCTCCTGTAACAGCTGTTATTTACGGTGATTCTCCTCAGAATTAGAAATTGATTTCCAGAGGAAAATATATATTAATTAAAATAAAATGTTACATACCCTTGAACTTTAAAAGAGGCATTACAACAGAATTTGCCTAAAAATCATTTTGTAGGTGTATATGCTGCAGATCAATTACCTCAATTTATACATACATTTCCTGCAGCCATTATTATAAATACTGATCCTAGTAATAAGCCCGGTGAACATAGGGTTGCTGTTTATATTTCTAATTCAGGGCACGGTGAATATTTTGATAGTTATGGCCTTCCATTATATATACCGTATCATATAAGGTTTTTAAAACGAAACTGTTTATTTGATACGTGGAATAATAGACTCATTCAAGGTGATTCATCTCAATTCTGTGGACATTTTTGTTTTCTCTATTTAGCATGTCGTGCATCTGCTATTCACTACAGAAGTTCTTAAATAAATTCTCAACCGGCAACACTAATGTTAGCGATATTATGCTTTATTCGTTTATGAGAATGGTCCGTGGCGTGAGATTAAGTTTTCCGTAAACCATGTGTGTAGGTCCCTGGCTTGAGATTAAGTTCTCCGTAAACAACGTTTATGTGTTGGTCCCTGGCGCTAGATTAAGTTCTCCGTAAATCATATGTGCGTGTGTGTGTAATTAATAGCGAGATGAATAGCCAAATGAATTCGGTTAGCAATATACACAAAAACAAAACTTCAAATTTATGTTACAGTGTAGACTATGGTGGAAGCCTTGTGTAAGCTTTGCTATGTTTTTTTAAAAAAAATGACTGTAGTACTTTATGTATAATAAAATGTTTTAGTATAATAAAAGGAAATATTTTTTTCCTAGGTCTCTCGATGCCCCAATACCAAATGTAAACACAGAATCTCAATATGTCTAACCGTTTACGAGATATACAGGGTTCAATATTTGACATTTGACCTCGAGGTCACAACTTTTTTCACAAATAGCACTTCATGCCCACATACTAAATGTGAAAACAGAATCTCAATATGTCTAACCGTTTACGAGATATTGGATCTAATTAAATAGGGGTTGAGAAACTGTGTATGCTTTTTAGGGTTGAAAAAAGAGCTTCGTATTGTGCACTGGTGTACTATTGGGGGGGGGGGGATAACGTAATTTGCATATATTCCTGTGTAATTTCTGCTATAATAAATAGGGGTTGCATAAAATCACCTCTTTGTTTGGTTAGGTCAAAATGTGCTCGTAGCCTCTGCTATGTTAAATAGGGAAATGAAAAAAGGTGGCATACCCTCTGTGCTGTGTTAAATAGAGGTTTGGAAACTATGTATGTAATTGCCTGCTTGGGGTTGGGTTCGTAGCCTCTGACTTCAAATTTCTGTTGTAAACCCGTTGGCTATGTAATCTCTGCTATGGTAAATAGTGGTTGTGCACTAGGGGTTGTAATCTCTGTTAGGGTAAATAGCCTAAATTCCTGTGTATCTGGTCTAAAATATGTTCGTAGCCGTAGTTGTAATCTCTACTATGTTAAATAAGGGTTACAACAAGAGCTGCGTATCGTGCGTTTGTGTACTATGTGGGGTATTCCTGTGTATCTGTGTAATTTCTGCTATGTTAAATAGGGGTTGGAAAAAGGTGCCGTAAGGTATTCCTGTGTGTAATTTCTTCTATGTTAAATGGGGGTCCGTAGCCTTATGTGAGTTAAATGCTTGTAAACCCGTTGCCTATGCAACCTCTGCTATGTTAAATAGGGACTGCTAAAATATATATATATGTGTGTGTGTGTACTATGTTAAATAGGGGTTGAAAAATATGCTCGTAGCCTTTTAGAAAATAGTGGTGAAAAAACAAGTTCTACGGGGTGCTCAATTTCTCATACCTGGCCAATACTCATGACACCATGTATCATACAGCCCTGAGAAATTAACTCCTTGCTATCAGCGCTTCCTGAATAAAAGGGACATTTTTAAGAAAATTAGGTCAGGTGCCGCCCTTCTACTAATGTATCTGCTTGATACTGCATATTCTTAAGATTTAAATCACCTTCCGCGCAGGATATATATAATATTTAGTTTCCCTATTTCCGATATATATATCTCCCTCAAAACCTTACTCATGTTTTATAGTTAAGAGATCTTTATGAAGCATTAAATTGGGAGTTTTGCATGTTGTCATAAAGCTTGCCAACTTTTCTTCCATATATGTTCCACTCAGCAACGCTGGATGTTCTTTTAACTGAACCTTTCGAAATAAAGCTACTGGGAAGTGTCTGGGTGCTGCAACTACGCAATAAGAAGTTGATAAACTATTAACAAAAGTAGCTACAAATATTGCTCCAGGTCTGATTATTATGGGAAATTCCAACGCTGAATGTAGACACATCTAGATCATTAGTCTGTATTAGCAAATGCTTTACGATGAATTGATATTCCATCTGACAAATTACCTGCAATTAAAATTAATGAAGAGTGCAGTAAATTTTATCTAACCGCTAGCTTTCACGTTACTTCCACACTTCATTTTCAAAAAAGGCTGTGAGGATATCAAAGTACCTAATTTTGTACAGAACGAAAAATCATCTTGCATGTATTCTCTTTATGATCGAAGGTGTACCAATAACTCAAGTGAACGAACTGAGAAGTTCAGAA
>JAGDQP010020899.1:3729-32535 GCA_022664845.1 Lepisma saccharinum | reverse complement strand
GCGGCTGAACTGGCTAGTGTGCAGCAGGGCTGTATTCAGACGGTTGGTTTGTGTTTAAATCCCATTAATTCTTTATCAAACTAGATATGAATTTATCTAGAGCAGTTCCAAGGTTATCTACTTGAATACTTGTTCGTATTGGTTTTCCATATGTGCCATGAATATAACGGAAGAGTTGTTTTTGTTTTACGTTGTTGGCAGTTCCGTTTCCGGGAAGAGCTATTTCTTTAAATGTGCGATTTTGAAATATTTCCTGTACCGAACCAGTGTTTATTGTTACTTCCAATCAGTTCGTCTCTTGCAATTGACAGATATGTAAATATCAATCAGTTGCCCAATAGGAAATAGGTGTATTTATTAAAACATCAAGTAACAAATGTTATAATCTGTTTCTTACCTGTTATCATGTATTGCTGCGGAACGTGGAAATTCAATGTACAAACGACTCAAAAGATTGAGTAACGTAAACAATGTGGATAGATGCATGCGAGGAATAACTAGGAGGGATAGGAAGACTGATGAATTTATTCGATCGCAAATAAAGGTAGAATATATGATAAAAACTGCAAAGATGATTGAGATGGGACGGTTAAATAGCTAGAACAAATGAAAGATAGAAGGCATTGGATTCACCAGGGAAAATAAACTACCGGTAGATGATCAAATGTAAAAGCTGGATGGATGAAATGAAACGTTTTTCAGGATCTGCATTATTAGGACAGCGACTGACAGAGCTTTGTGGAAAAATGGCTGAAGAGCCATGGATTGAACATGGCTGAATATGATGAGTGAACACAAACTGAAAAAAAAATCTTTAAAAGCGTAAGCATAACGATGTAATATCTTATATATAGAACTGTATAACTTAAGGCGTTCGTTTTGAAAGGGAAAACACTTTCACAATATAACTAAACCTACAGCTAATAAAGTGAAAGTTCATAGGACTTGTCATTGCACTTCATTTCTGACTTTCTTACCTATGCGTTTATTTTATATATAATAATAATGCAACGTAATGTTTTTTTTAAACTCAAGTAGTGTATACATTCGTCTCCATTAAAACTTCATTGGATCATTTTTTATGCATTCAACACAAACGTCTTTGGTATAACTGTCATCTACTTATTCATGTCT
The DNA here is from genome assembly GCA_022664845.1 of Lepisma saccharinum. Classification (NCBI taxonomy): domain Eukaryota; kingdom Metazoa; phylum Arthropoda; class Insecta; order Zygentoma; family Lepismatidae; genus Lepisma; species Lepisma saccharinum. The sequence goes on along the minus strand of JAGDQP010020899.1, from coordinate 31,401 downwards.
GGAAGGAAGGTCGCTTAACACACTATCCCATAACTAAGGAAAACAGTGGAAATAGACTATAGTTCTTGTTAGGGGTGTGCGGGTACCCGAAATTTTTTGGGAGGATTCTCGTCTTTCGGGGGAGGTCAGTACCGATTATCGGGAATTCTCGAAACGTTCGAAAAATGCTTAGTGCTCGAAGGTTTCCAACTTCTATCAAAAATTCTACTTTTTGCAGTGGTAAATTAGGTGAATACTTTTCCACATTAAGACGACAGTAAAAGCACGTGTTTTGGAAATGGATTGATATAAACCCAGTTGATATTAGGAATTTTACATTTGATGTCATTAGGAATGTTAGCAACCTTGTATGTGTTATTATTTGGAATGGCAATACTTCGGTTTCTTTGATACTTTGTACACCCTTGAGGTGATAAACAATATATATGTAAATCGCAAAGCAGGGCTGCAAACTAATTAATCTAAGAGGTAAAAGGAACACATTGAATATTTTGAACACTTCTTTATAACACTATTAAGTGAAATGTTTAATGTGGATGAGAGTTTTTACTCGAAAGGTATTATAATTGACTGTTGCAGTTCCTTCTAGGATTTCTGTACGCGTTTATTCCGAAAACCTTGTGTATTCAGTAGTTGTAACTCTGCCGTGGCTCGAGCCCCGGTCATGCTGTACATTCTTCGTTGAAGAAGTCCGTCCACTGGAGCATGAATAAACTTGTTAGGGGCGATTCTTTTATCTATTACTCCTTTGAAGAGCATAGTCTGACTGAGTGACTGTGACGGACATTAGATGATCAGGGTTACCAACTTAAAAAGTGAAAAATCGTGACACTTTTGGTACAGAAAATCTGAATGCAGAGAGGGAGCTCCAGGTGGCTAGGGGTGCTGAAACCCGAAGCATAGTTTCATCATTATTCGTTATTTTATACGTACATCATGAACTTATGTCAGCCCCCTCGTCATTTTCGAATGAAATCTTTCTGTTCCCTGTTTTAAAAAATGCGCCGCTTTTGCCTGTAACGACTTCGATTGGACAGAGCAGAAACCGTAGGTTATAAAAGTGCGTTTGAATTATTAAACACGTATACTAAGGGAGATAAATAGGCTGGTTATGTTTTTAATTTATGCATAACTCTACAACTTAAGCACAAAAATTACTTGCGCCGATTAAATATAATGAAATATCTTTAGATCGTATATATATATCTGAAATCTGCAGATACAAGGATAAGCCTGGAGACCTAGCAAGATTGCCAAGTAAACTCATTGTTGATAACAGAAAATAGACTATGAATTTTGAAAGCTACCAATGTACGTACAGTACACACACACAAAAAAGAAACTGACTGAAGCAGTTACCTAGAGGCCTAAATAAATTTAAAGAAAAATAAAAATAATATCCTAAATTCCTGCTTTACTAATGCATTTTTGTATAACTAATGGGTAAAATATAGACGTGTAGGATATTTAGATGTCCTGTTAAAGTCGTTTTCCAGAAGGGACAATCCCGAGAAAATCGGGACGGGTGTCAACTGTCAGATGATTCTGCATATATTTTCACGCATGTAATTTGGGTAGTGTATTTTTCTATTAATGTGACTTTCAGGAAGGGATAAAATGCTCCACTGAAGAAGTAAAGATACGTGTTTCATTTCTTCCAAGGTGTCGCACATGAGGTCAAGGTTTTCCACAAAACCTGTAGATATATTTTCTTTCCTTTTGTGAAAAATATTTTCACACTGAAATCTAAGTAAAAACAACCTAGTTGTTTTTAGTTCTTACTGTTCGGCGTGACGCGTGGCTACGCTATTTTTAATTTCAGATAAAATTATTCTTATGGGAACACCTTTCCGGTTCCTTGATTTCTTTACCCAACGCCGTTCTGGTACGTTCCGGCTCACTTTAAAGACTACATATCACTCAAATCTAATTAAACCGATGTAGTGCACAGGTTGGCAACAATGTCAACGACATCCAATCGAAACGCCTAATATCTACAGGATTATGATATTAATCAAGTTCCAAAAACGTAATTTGATGCATCGTTTCAAGTTGGGCACCCTGTATCTCAAATTGAGAGAGCGGAAGGGGGGTTGAACACACAATAGTGTATGCAGTTTTATGAGGTCATCTGACCTTGTCTGTTTTCATCCACGCATACATACATACATGTTCATGGATTTTGATTTCAAGGATTGTGTTACAAGATATTAGACTTTCTTAACACAGACAAGAAAAACAGATTTTGTAACATCCCAGTGTCTCACTTTGCCGGTTTTTCCGCCATTTTTTTCCCTCTTCCTTTTTTTCTATGCTTTTCAGGCGCCTCAAAGTTGATTAAAATGTATGCCTGAATGCTAACCACTTTCACTCGCATGACGTTAGTAGACCTTCAGGCTAACCGGTGATAGTCTTTCTTTTTCAAGGAAATGTATAGCTGAATATTTTTGTCGTCTTGCACACAGTCAGTGATACCATCTCTCTACAGATGGATCAGATACATGCCTTTGGTAGCAGCAGAGAGGCTCTGAGGGACACGGAATGAAAAACTATTTAAATGTTAATTCGAATAAACTGAACCACAGCAAACACAAGAAATGGAAGAAAAACCAGCTTGAAGTTCTATCTGGGAAGTATTATAAATACAGAAATGAAGGTGAAAAAAGTAGTCAAGGTTAGATAGCAATGACGAAAAAGACATTCACTAAGAAGAATTTCTTCTCTGAAGCAATGGAAAAAGTATTACATTATAGTGAGAAAGAAAATAGAAAGCCTTCAAAATGTGGAAATGGAACAGAAGATGCGTAATGAAGTGCTGAAGAGAATAGGGGAAGACGAAGAAAACTAGAGGAAATAATGACAGTGAAACTAGTGAGCACATTGCTCAGAGGTGGTGTACAAAATGGCACAATGCAGATTTCGGGAAAACAGGAAGATGATGAATCGAGGGGGTTGGTAGTTTTTTTTTTTTTTAGATAAATCGCGCTTACACAATAAATTCCTTGAAAGTCCTGCCGCTGCAGAACATTAATATAATGACAATAAGCTAAACAGATCGGTGTACCCTAGTACAAGAGCTGTCCTCAGTTTTCACTTCAGTTCTTTTCTTTGACTTACTCGTTTCGTAGCAGTTTGTTCAAAGTATGTATGTTCATATTATAAGAATTTTCCGGGGGATATTTTTCTTACTTTGGCGGTAAATATTTTCGCTTTCTAAGGTGCTTACCGGCTCATGCTACTACTATCCCTAACCCGGCCACAAGTACTTTGCCAACACGAGATGAATACCATGAATTAAGGTCAGGATCTGTAACTATCCACTTTCTTTAAAGCACATAGCAGTTTCATGGTTTGTGTTTACCTTAGTGAGTTAAAATAAAACTACAAGTTTCCAGTAAATGTTTCGCAATCAGGAAGTATAGTAGGTCTGTATTTTTGATTGATTTTTTTTTACAAGTTCATCGCGCAACAGACCCCCCCCCCCAAAAAAAAAAAGAAAACAAAAAACTCGTTCGAGTTAGTCCGTGGATTTGTATGCTCATCATTCAGCATTTTTTGCGCAAGTTGATTGAACTGTTCGGGTTTGGAAATTTTGATCCAGACTAAATTACATAAAGCAATCGGGTAGAAGCTGTAATACTCGGAACATACAGCTTTAGTTTCATGAATAGCTACACTGTATATACCAGGCTTCTACAATATTTCAACGTAAGAAATTTTGTTTAAATGTGAGTTCCTTTGTAAATTGAAGTAGGTCGTATAACACAGGTTAATCCAAGTGGAAATAATATTGTGGGTGTTTCATATTGGCTGTTGTGTATGTACTGACGTCATATGTGTAAAAATCCGTACAAAAGAAAGAATTGAAACTGAAATTAGAGAACTTGCGCGGGATGATTTTTATATTTACATTTATTATTTACAGGTAAAGTAAGAGAGAATTTGCATACCAACTTAAAAGTCGCAAGAAAACATTTTCTGGTTAGCAGTAAACTTGAAAATTGGCTCTCTGAACAGTTTTTTTTTTTATGGACTTGAAGATTGTCAGGGCTATGCGAGCATATTGACTAGTTCATTTGTCGTACTATGTCTACATTTGGTAAAGCTACTATTAAGAATTCACTTTAACTGTTTAATATTTCATTTAAAATTAGTTTGTACGTACCACCACATACCCCCCCCCCTCCCCCCGGTGTAACATGCTCACTTCTTGCGCCTGGTCACGGGTTCAAGTCTGTGCGCGTCAGTTGAACGGAGTAGTTCGGAGCCCACGTTACCAAGCCGTTCTTGGCTCATAAACTCGTTTAGGACATTAATTACAATTCAATCACGTTATTACTTCCTGCTCTCCTTGATTACATGTTATTGAGAACGCTTATATCATCACAATACGTCATATAGATCAGAGGAATGACAAAGTTATTCATTCAGACCTGGTAACCAGTTATATTTTTTTTCTTCGGTAGATTGCAATGCCATTAATCGCTTTTTGGCTACAGTTTAAAACAAGTTTTTTTTTTTTTTTTGCTTGAAGTAAGTGAACTGACGGAAGGCGTACGTAAACGTAAAACGACCGAAAGATGAAAAGACGACTCAAATATGTACAGTGCACAATAATAATAATAATAATAATAGACATGGCACCCTAGCGTGAAGTAACAAGGGTATAGAAATTATATATTGTATTCATACAAAGTGTCTCCTGTAGTGAATGGTATTGCTCGCTGCTTTGTATTCAACAGGTCCTGGGTTCGATACGGGCCGGGTGGGGACAAGTGGTTTGGAGCCCGTTAAATTGTACCTGACATCATTCGATAGAAGGTAATGGCATACCACCCGGTATCGAACCCAGGACCTCTTGAATACAAAGCAGCGACCTCTCAGACCATAGATCTGTCTTTAGACAGAACACCCATAATTTTTTTCTCCGTCTTTTCTCATCTACGTTTCGTCGACGTTTCTGATAAGTCTTCTCCACAAAGCCCTGTCCTGAACTTCTCTGACAGACTTTTCTCCTCGAGATCCTTCTTAACCCTATCCATCCATTGCCATCACTCTTCTGCCTACATAGTCATTTGTTCTCATTGTATGTCCGTACCACTGCAGTGTTGTATCTTCTTAGATACATCTACAACCTTGGTTGTTCCTCTTTCTCTTGTCTTATCTCACGCATCCGGGGAACATTCTCATTTCGGTAACATCCAATCTCTTTTCTTGGGCTTTCTTTATTGGCTATGTTTCTGGCCCGTACAGCATTACTGGTCTAACCACTGTTTTGTAAACCATCACTTTATTTTTCACCGTTCTGTGGTCGCAGAGAACGCCACATACTGTCTTCCAATTTCGTCATCCCTCTTGCGTTGTATGTGTTATTTCCGAGTCCAAGTCGCTATTCCCAGTAACAGGTGAACCTAAATCTAATATATATATTTAAAAAAAGCTTTATTCAGTCCTTTTTCTTGCAACCTCACTTAGTACTAAGTTTTCTTTCTACTTATCTTTAAGGCCTTTATCTTCCAGAGACTTCCTCCAAAACTCTTTCCTTTCAAGTTCTGCCCAATTAATATTGCATAGTACAATATCATCAGCAAACATCATACACCTGAGGGGCTTTATCTTTCAGATCCTGAGCTATAATATCTGACTATGTTAAAGAGGCACGAACGTAAGGCTGAACCTTGGTGTAATCCAACCATAACAGAAATTTGACGTGTTAGTCCCACGCTATTTCTTACCTGAGTTCTAGCTCCTGCATACATACATTGGATTATCCTTTTTCTGGTACTCCTGTTTCTCTAACATATCCATACTTCCCAACGTGGTACTCTGTCGTAGGCCTTTTCCAAATCAATAAAGACCATATGCAATTATTTTTGCTGTTGCATAGTTTGTTTTAATATAAAAGTTACGTCCGTTGTACTTTTCCTGGCATAAATCCGAATTATTATTCTCCTATTGTCAAATTTCTTCTCGTAATCTACAATTTTCTCTCAAATCTTCGTCGTAATCTATAGTTTCCACAATCCTGTATATCTCCTTTCTCCTTAAAAAATGGTACATTAACACATCCTCCATTGAGTCGGCACTGTTTCCGGTTCTTTCCTTTTTTTTTCCCTCGTCAGATCCCATACAATATCTATACGGTACCTTCCGGTCCTAAACTCTTCCACGCTTCTACTAGTATACTACTGAACCTGTTGCTTTTGCGGTCATCATTTATGAAAAATGAAGATACTTTCGTTCTATGATTTTAGCCTCTTGGGTAAAAAAAACTTTGAGTCTGCATTGTTCTCACCCCCACTTTGTTTTCGTTTTTTGAAAAAATCGCAAGACGTTATAAAAACGAGTCTTGTTACGACTAGTGTGCGAATACGGGTGAAGCAGCAGTGAGAAGTAGCATAGATATTTAGTATTGTAACTTCTTCATAATATTTATCATTTTGTGACTAGTTTTCTTTTGTACAACTCACCGAAGACTGAATAATTGAATACCTCTCGTAGACTCCAGTGGAGAATCTCTTGAGCTATGTGGAACAAACAGTTCGCACACAGGACCCATTACTGTCCAACTTACGAAATTTATGGATTGCTTTTCAGCATGCATGGCTCGCAATATCTGAAGAACACTTCCGACATTTTATGGAAGCTACGCCGAGGCGATTAGGTATTGTTTGTAATCAACGGTTTTTTTCATGTTTTTACGTTTATATGCCAGTACTCGTCTGGCACTTCAATGCAGTACGTTTCGTCTTTACTGTGCGCCTGAATTTTTGAACCATATTCCTATTTAGGCTTGCGCCCACTGCGTCCGTCCGTCTGTCTGTCAACAACTTTCAACTTCGTAACTACTAGGAGCTAGGAAGGTGGTTGAAGTGTCGTTGGAAAAGTCTCTGCGAGACTAACACAAACCCGTATCGTTTATCCAGATAACTGGCGGATCCAGAGAAAGGGGGGCACAATTAAGGTGTCGTTGGAAAGGTCTCTGCAAGACGAGTTCAAATTCGTATCATTAATCCAGGTAGCACGGGTGGACCCCGAATTTGGGTGGGTTTCAACTTTGGAACTACTGGAGCTACTAGAAGTGTCGACGAGTTCAAAGCTGTATCATTCATTCATATCTCAGGAGCTGACCCCGAGTTTCGGGGAGGACGATTTTCAACTTTAGAACTACTCGGGCGAGGAAGGTCGTTGAGGTGTCGGTGGAAAGGTCTCTCTCCGCAATTTTTCCAACGGAACAGTGATCATATATTCTGTATATAGGAGGCTCGCTGTTGAAACCTGGCTGTAGCTTACATGCATAGTCCCCCGACTGGGCTCCGCCTCACTTGTCTTTTTAATGAATCTGAAACACTGAGATGTTTGTGATTCAGTTCTCATAGATGATGATAATACAATAAAGAGAATTCATACAAGAGAGTCAGGTATCAATGCCTTTCATATTATTTGATAACATTATTTACAAACCGAACACATCCTTTTAAAAGTCTCCTTTGATGCTAGTCATACGCCATAGGTCGTTTGCTCTGCAGCTGACCAAGTCAAGGTCGAACTAGTAATATCCCCCAGCATTACGTAAGACTTGTCAGCCAGTGTTGAAGTGGCAGTGTTGCCATAATCGATTTACACAACACAATTTCTGTTGAACAGGAAGGAACTCATCATCAAATGAATTGGACATGAAGCAATATCGTGTTAATTAGTTCCTTTCTGATCTGATAGGAAAATAGCGGTGACGGCGCAAGAAAAGGTACTTTAAAGCTGAGGACATCCATGCAATACTTCTTTCAAGATCATTCTTTACATAGACATTTAAACTTTAAAGATGAGTGATCGTCAAGGTTGGATGGATGTTGTGTAGTGGGACATTGCAATTTGGCTCTTAGATGCTGCGCTCCCCCCACCCCCAAGGCTAAGATGAGTTGCGTGTTTTGTCACGATTACTTCGTAGTAATGGTGCTTCAGGGTTTAATTCGGGATGGAGGTAAATGATAGCTCCGTTAGAGCCCTACTCATAATAATAGGACTTCTCTTTTATCCTATATTATTGAGGACCTTGAGGTGTACACTCGCACTACCCAAAACATTTATTCGGCATGTCTTGGATAGCAGTGCTGTGCCAAATATTGACATTCGCTCATTGACATTTTATATTTTGCTCATTCTTGCTTTGTTCGGTATTACTGCAGTCAGTATCCAGTATGTTTGTTTCAGGGCTAGTATTCCCTTGAAACGTACTGAGTACTAATTAAGATATCAATACCCTAAGACCTACCGCTCAGTAGCATTTTTTTTTTTTTTTTGTGGGTGATTTTTTAATTGCGAGAATGACTCATACTCGTATATGACAGTGCGCGCACGGGCAATTTTTTTAAAAAAATAAACCCTAAGCATTCTCTGTTTCGTAGGTGGTGGAATTATCGCTCGCAGAAATAAATCACATTGTGTTGAAAGCTATTCGCCCGCGCTAACAATGTAGTGGATTACTTAATTCGATGGATGCAGCTTGTATCCTCAGAAAGAAGGGGTTACAAATAATTACACAGTAAGAATAAATTTATTCATTAAGTGGCGTTTGCAGCAAAAGTATCTAATCGTTTCTTGTTTATATCTGAAGTAAACACCACCAGAAAGTAAATAATAATAATAATAAAAAAAAAAAAACTTTAGTGATATTTTGAAATGTGTTTTATTGTTCTTCAGAGTTACGTTTTATCATTGTAAAATTATCTCCATTATTTCGTGAAATAAATATTTGTCTAAAGTCAGCAGTATCCTAGTGTTTTAATGTTCTAACAGCAAATCTCTCTTCTGGTAGTATACAACGAGACGAAAAGTAGTATTTTTTAAGGACTTAAAGATTTTTGGTCCAGACGGTAACCGCGTGCACTTCGGATTGGTCATGGATAGGCACGCAGGTTCGAACTCCACGGCCTACTATCCTGGCAGGTGTTCCAGAGTCTTCCTCGGTTTCACCAGGCGAATGTTGAGGATGATACCTTAAGTAAGATCCTGGCCGATGTGTTCTCCATTTTCTACATACTCAATCCTAGCCGGAGATAAAGTTTCCCAAAGGACGGAAATAAAATTTAAAGCTGCAACGAGTTTATAAAATTACCCATTAAAAGTCTCTGGCGTACAATTGGATGAAACCAGTGACTTTCCTTTTTGCGTTTTCTTAATCTTAAAATCAGTGCAGCCGACCGTGGTAACCTCTCCAAGGTTCTCGGTTCTAATCCCGGCTTGGCCATATGGATGCTTGTGGATTTTAGAGACTTAACATCTAGTGAAATCGAAACTGGACAGTCATTAGTTACTGAAAATAGTCCAAAATACAAAATTTACTATATTTTACAAAATCAGAGAACACCGTCTTTTATTTGCAATCCATTTCGATGCTGAGCAACTGAAGTCCGCTAGTGGGGGCCGCGGTGGCTCAATTGGTAGAGCGCTCACCTCATGTGCTAGGGTCGTCGGATCGATCCCTGCTCATGCCATGTGGGCTTTGTGATGGAGAACACCGTGTGCGTGAGTTTTATCGGGGCTTTCCCGTTTCCTCCCGCTTTCTTCATTACACCAATCATCCCATCATCCATTCGGCCTGAGCCAAAAGTTCCCTAAAGGCCTTAACAATTAAATGCAAATTCAAGTCCGCTAGTGCGCGCTTATAAAAGCGGACGACAATCCGAGGTTTTCCAGGATTTTTCCTCAGCCACACCAGGCTTCCAGTTTCGGTTTTGACGTAGCTGAAGGAGAGGACTCTTGTTTGGAAAGTTATATAAAACTGCGGCAATCGGTAGTCTTTGCACTGACCACATGATACATTAATTGACCAAAACAGTCTTTTCAGGACAAGGCCGTATGTGGGCTATCGAACCAAGGAGTTGAGAACGTTTTGTATTAGTCTAGTTAGGCTGGGCACACACCGAGAAATCGAGTTGAAACGCAACTGAGGTTTTGTCTTACTATTAAATCAACGTTTGCTCGTGCTTCGCTCAGTTTTACTCTGCTCAGCCTATGCGCGCTGTTATTTCTACACTGTTAGACAAATATTTTATAAATAGATCGGGAAATATTTTTGGTTCTTTGTAGCGGTTCTCAGTGATGGAATATCTTTCGAAATATTTGAAAGCCATGGAGCCCGCCAATTGAAGAATTTATCAAGTTACTGTATATAAGAGCGCGCCTAATGCTTTTATTTTTAGTTATGCGTAAACATTATTTTTTACTTTTTAGTGCGTTTTGAAGTAGTTTTTTAAAATTATTATTTTTTAATCCCAAGTTTCTTAAACATTAAAACTATTCAGTCCGTTGATGTTTAAAACTTTATTCGGGTAATTATATTCGCCAAAGTACTTCAATAAATCAGGTGTTTGATAACTTTTATCTGTGGAATATACTAGAAATTCACAGCTTAATTATCAGTATTTCATTGAGCATTTTTTTTTTCTTTAAAATTTGATGTGGCAAATGATAAAGGCAAAAATGATGCAAAGTTGATTATGTAACGCGACCAAAGTTTGTGTGACCTTCGGACACAAGAAAAGCGGATGTTTGCATCAGCTAACACGTGATCAGTATTTCAAAATCCAGCCAGGCATAAAAAAAAAATCTTCAGTTATTGTAGATGCCGGGATGCTTCCAATAATAATAATAATAAGTCTAGGGTCATCATCTTCCGTATTATACTTTGCAGAGATATCTATTCACCGATCAAGTTGAAGAGAACCTTTTCATTAAAGTCGAAGAAGTAACTTGATGACTGGTGTGTTGAGAACCGGCTTAGACAGTTAACCTTGAAGACTACTGTCATTGCATGAAAACTTCCTGCTAATGTTAGCACTAGATTAACAAACAAATAAGTAGCTCGTTAATGGAGCGGGGACCTCGTATTCAGTAGGTCCTGGGAGACCGCGACAAAGTGTCTCTCCAACAAACTGTATCGCATTCCTGAGGAGGGGGGCCACTTTGACGGGGTCAAACACGACAAACTGTCTCTCTTCTCATTTGGTTCATCGGCGACAAAGTGTCTGTATCGCATTCCTGAGGAGGGGGGGCACTTTGACGGGGTCGAACACGACAGACTCTCTCTCTTCCTCAATTTGGTTTATCGAGGATACATTTTGTCGCCGACAAACTCTCTCTCAAAATCAGGTCCACTTTGTCGGCGAGACACTCGAACACAGCCGCCAGTCATTCTGACGGAGGAATTTCCAGATATTCCTCAGTCTCACCAGGCTGTTCAACTTAGTTCCCAGTTTCTCCCCTACCCTAGATCGGCCTGAGACAGTTTCTACTGCCGACCTTCCTGACTGAAGTTTTCGAATTTTTTGTTGTTAAGTAGGTGGGTAGTGAATACCGAGATTTACCTTGGTACCTGCCTTCGATTTTTACCCAAGGTACGTCATCCCTTAGATTTGTGAAAGGTTTACTGCGTGTCCAGTCCATACTGTAGTGGTTGCCAGCTAGTGCTACGAAGATAATCCATGTTTCTTGGTATTTCGAAATATTCAAATAGTAGTAGTTCTACTTGAGTCGATCGGGAGAATAAATGTTTGGTTTGCGTGGTTCGCAACCACCACCAAGACCTTACGACTCAATACCACCAGCAACTTTCGCCACTAGACCACGGGGCTCGGGCTTGGGTCGATTCTGTTTGAACTCGACGTAAGCCGCATATCGGTGATTTTCCTCACTCCCGTTAGATAGTTTAATTTGCTGATTTAATCGCCGGAATTTGTTTGCCGAGAGGCTTCATATCATAAGCTCTTTGTTACGGGTGATGCCCGTTGTAATTAAATAAGTTGAACATAAATGCATATAACAAGGCTACTTAAAGTTACAACCAAGACAATAATAATGCCTGAATTGATAATCATCTTTTTATAACTAGAAAAATAATTATTGAAGCATATAGAAATATAGTCTTTATCATTTGCCATATTCAACGCTCATATTGGTATTAGCGAGGCATATAGAAACTAAACATGCTCGCAATGCATATAGGAAGCTACATTTTTCTTTACGATGTTTGCTGTTTTGAAGAGTAAAATGTCGGGGCTAGTTTCATTGTATCATGTTAGCCATCTTGTTAGAATCTTACATGTTAGAAGCGAAGTCAAAACTTCATTTGATTTGGGGTGGAAGTAATACACTGGACTGCCTATAGTTCGATGTACTCTCCCGTTATTTGTATGGTGTAACAAGGAAACGTTTCGGATGTCTTGTCTCCCTGCATTATTCTAATTACAAAAGGAGTATGCTTGTACCGATCCACCATATGCCAATAGATCTTATTATCCTATAACATTGTAACGGGTGTTTATTTTCGAGGGCAACCCATAGTCCCGTTTTGTCAACAACTTCTAACGTACTCTATGACTTACAGAACTCTCAAGTTCATTGCCGCAGTAACAAACGTTTGCCACTGAATTCTATCCTGGGCAAGATCAAGCCTGTTTCAACTTGAACATCAACCTCTCGAAGATCTCTTCTAATATTGTCATCCTAACATCGTCTCGATCTTCCCAGTGGCCTCTTTTCCTCCGGTTTACCAACCTTGATGGAATATAATCTTAATTTTTCCCATCCGAGCTACATGACCTACCCATCTTAGTCTTCGTGATTTCATTATTCTTATAATGTCGGGTGAATTATACAGTCTGTGGGGTTCTTCGTTATGCAGTCTCCTCCATTTTCTGGTCAGCTCGTCCCGTTTCGTCCGTATACATTTCACAATCTTATTTTTAAACACGTAATTTATGTTCAGCTACCAGGGTCTTATTCTAACTTTCGCAACCATAAAGTATTACTGGCAGAATAACCGTTCTGTATATTTTTAATTTCAATTATGTTGATATTAATCGCGAGGTTAAGAGTTTCTGCACTAAATAGAAACCTGCAGTGCCCGATGCTAAACGACTTATTTCTTCATGACCTCGTTTTCGCTAGTTACATATATTCCCAAGTACTGTATTTAAATTTATTTACTTTCACTATGATCTCATTCCTAATTCTTATGTATGTCTTTCATAGTCTTATTTCGACGTGTTATGTATTTTGTTTTCTCTACGTTCACCTGTAGACTTATCGCAAGCTTCTACTAAGACATCGGTGTTACTTTGTAGTGTTTCTAAATCGTCCTCTATTAGATTTATTATCCGCGTATACGAACAGTTGGCTTAAGCCGTTCATTTTTGTTCTCTTATTTTTAGAATAATATATTCTAACGCAACAGTTAGTGGTGGTAAGGCATCACTCTGTTTGTCCGCAGCCCCGTGCCAGCGACTACTTAATCTATTTAATTGCTGTTGACTTACTTTGTATCTGCATACTGTATACTTATTGTATACTGTACTTTTCATCAAGTGTTACACCTAACTCCGGGGATGTTTCTACGCGTTCTATTTTCTCGTTAATATTAATGAGGGGGCCTCGATTGTTACTTTCTTTTCCTTTAAATAATATCAACTTTGTTTCACCAACTGAAAGTTCTAATTTGTTATCGATGCACCAGGTAAGTACTCTTAGCACAGTATTACATTGCTGTCGACTGTTTTCGTTTGAGTATAGCGACGTCATTGGTGTACGCAACCACCCGTAATTTCTCATTGCGTCCAGCTCTGTCAGACACGGATCAATCGTGTTGTCCCAGAAGGTCGGTTCACAGACCGACCCCTGGTGACACCGCTTAGATGGTGTTTTCTCAACGCATTAGACTGTGGTCCTCGACGATTTTATTTACCCTTGGCGTAATCCTTATTCTCATGCGCTTTCGGAGATCCTCAGTTTCTTGAAGTTTGTCAGTAGCACCTGCCACTAGAGGTTGTTGAACGCTCCGCTAATGTCTACGAATATTCCAGTTAGGTACTTACAATACTACATAACTAGTTAATAGCGTCGTCGGTCGATTTTCAGAAGCCAAACTGCAAGGTACGTTCCCGTGGATTAGATCTCGGTTTGTTTATACTCTCCACAGTTAACTTTTCAAATAGTTTTCCGAAGAGGGCAAATAGGCCAGTACGACTTTGGGTTCCTTTTATCCTTGTCACATTTCAGTAGTATTAGTTGGATATTTGCTTCTCTCCAAGGTGAGGGGATTTTTTCAGCTACAGGCATTGAGTATATTTTTGCTAAATTTTGAGTACAGATGTCTATTACACTTCTAAAACTTTCCAGCACAGCCTCGGAAGTGATAGATTGGTATCCCTTAGGGGCGGTGCCAAAGCGTGAACAAATATTAACCACATGGCAATTAGTCAGCATTGTCATTGATCGGAGATTGAGGACGGAGTTACCGTAAGCCAATATAATGAGATTGTTATAGTAATACAAGAAATGGAGCACTTTCAAAATGGCGATATAAATTGGAATTGGAATGTTGATAGTCTAAATTCGAAATTTTCAAAGATCATTTGCTTGTATGTAAGATTGAACGGGGATACGATCTGAATGTTTTGGCGGGAAAATATCAAGAACTCGAAGATGCATTTAGGGGCGCCGTGCCGCTAGTGGTAAAAAGGAGACGAACCAGAAGCGCATCCTTCTGGACTACAGCGTTTAGCAGATTGGAAAAAAAAGGCTTTCAGAAAAAAACGACCAGGGGGCGGGCGATCATTGACTTAGACAAAATTAGACTAAAAATATTATCAAGGAGCAAAAAACAAAAACAAAAAAAAAAACAACAACCTGGAATTAATTTGTAGAAAGTAATCTCCCTCTGGATCAGTGGGGCACACATTACGAAATACGCGCAGTTTCAAAGAAGGTAGAGTACCAGTGCTCTTATCTGTCTTAAGAAAACAGGATGAAACGTTTTCGGAGGACTGAAGAGAAACAGTAGCTTACATGATTGAAACTTCGTTGTAATAAAATGAGTGAGAACTAGGAAAACTAAGGGATCAGACGGCTAGCGGAGATACTGCCAATCCAACAACAGTAGTCAGGGAACGAGGAGGAACTGGGACACTTGGTTAAAAGTGGAGTGGAAAAAGCAGGTAGAGCACTTAAGGCTAACCAGTTCGTTGGACAGCAAGCAATCTGTTCATAGATGGCGCGACAATCGACTTTGATAATTTGCTACCCTTTCCCCAAGTCACTCACAGTGCAGTAGAGGAAATGCAAAAGCAATCCTTCGAAGCCCCTCCCAGCTGAAAATAATCCGCAAATGTTTAAAACTGTATGTACATGTATTAGTAGCATGGTAAAAAACTAATACACAAAAGGTATAGTTAGCAGGTTACAAAATAGGTTAGGGCCACTACATACGAAAGTAAATAGATAAACGAAGATATGGTATTATAGAGGGTGTTTGTAGAGGAGTATGCAAGCGCAAATAGTAGCACAAATTGAAAATGTGATTGAATATTAGCGACATCGGCTATTAGGGCTAATTAGGATGTAGCTAAAACAGCTTTGTGTCCATGACTTATAATTAATAACACACTGACAAGGCTTATACCTAGGTATTACACTTTATTAAACATTATGAACAATGTACTTTTAATTTCAAGCCCAATTAATTTAATTTTGCATGTGAGGTTATGCTTATTTTAATTTAATTCTCATTAACAATTTAGATATCGCTTACATGCATCTCCCCCCCCCCCACCTTTGTTTACTGACAGGCTAAAGGTTTTGACTTTTGTCAGAAAATAGAGAAAGTGATTTACTGTAAAAATTCGTTCGGCATTTAATTAGTCATTTTCTAATACGTTTTTAAATAGTTTCTCGTCTTTGATTTCATGTATTCATAACATTTTCTTTATGATAGTCTGTTCTCTGGTTGTGTAACGTGTTCAGATGTTAATGACCTAGAGTTACTGCGTTGTGCGAGTTTCAGGAAGAAAGTTATAACTTTAAATGGCCACATTCGTAATCAAAAGACCTTTTTTATAGTGTGAATCTCAGATTTTTATGTATTACGTTACGTATTCGTAAGGATAATTTTTACTAGGAGTATTGAAAGTGACAAACCGCCTAGTGATTATGATGTAGACTTTTCCCGCGCCTTTTCCTTTGTTTAAAAAAGACAATTCCATGTTTATATACTATATAGTCTGTACAAGGATTTTTGAAGGTCGTGAGAAAATGAGTTATTACATACTGTATCTCGTATTTGAAAAAACAAAACAAAACAAAAACACCTAATTAGAAGACCATATCGTTGCAGTTAGACTTCTTTGTGCGATTTTTGGGTGTCGTTCTATTTTATTATGAAATGGTAAGTCATGAGGCAGTCTTACTTGTTAGACCTCTTTTATGCATGGCGTTTCTTTTGCACGTACAAGAAGGCAGGCTACCACTTGTTTTCGTTGGTGCCTTTTTATGTACTAAAGCTTGAGCATGTGTAAATTGATAAAGATAAGGAAATAAAATGTAGAGTTGCCAGTGTGTTTTTTGCATGCGGTAGGGAAACCTATAAAATACTGGAATGTGAAGCGCCTGGCAACACTTCGACCCCTTCGGCTGAAAAATACAAGCTCAGTATATTATCAGTGTTTATAGCAACAATCGACTCGCGTTCTCTACAACACGAACGAGTCTTTCAGAACGCGACAGCAGAAAATGAGGCCGCAGTTGCATAAAGCACCCATTGTTTTATAGAACGGGCTGTTTGTGCTTCCTTATTGACGCGCGGAAGAAACGCCATGCATAAAAGGGGTCTCAGATCTCGTCGGCCACCTTGTTGTTTACTATCTTATGTGATAGAACATGTTTTATTTTAACGTCGTACTTCCAATTTTTTACCGGAATCAACACAATTTTAAGCAATGTGTTTCCACTTACAGCAACACTGGTAGATTATGTTTGACTGTTAGAATTCATTTTAAATATTTAGATTAAAAAGCTGACTTCGTGCCATTTGAAAAGTAATTTAGTTGGCAACACTGTTTGACTTGTGACACTCCAGGGACAGCCTGTCACAACAAACAAATTCAAATAACCACCAAGAAAAATTAAGCAAAAATAGAAGTTCAAAACTTCTAGTGACAAAAAATTAGTAAAGCATTTGCATTTGCCATGCATAAGTGGATCAATGGAAGGAAAATGCCAAGATGGATCTTTTCAACAGAAAAGTCTTATGGCCAGCGCAGCGACTCTCCGTGGTAGTTTTTATCTTTTGGAGATCAAAGACTGGTATTTCTTAAATCATGCAGTTTCCCAGTTTGCGTCTCTGGTTCCTCCAGCGGACATCGAACCCGTGATCTCTTGAACCAAAAGCATACTGATTAAGCAGGAGCTCTCAACTAGTATCTAAACGATTGTTCTGCGTCTTTGATAAATTAGTTTCATATTTCACGCCCATATTGCTACGCGATAAGCGATTTGTTCTTCGCTAATCAAAATGGTAATGATCTTACATATTAAATCTACACGTGATGTTGAGCATGAAGCACATGAACGTTGATATTTATCAGCACCTCGAGATTATGAGTAATCGTACTGCGAGAACTTCACTTTTATCGTCGTTACGTAAAATTCTAAAGAATGACTGTGATAACCTATATTATCTAGAAACATTTTTATTCTTTTAAATCAAACTATAACCATACGTTATTGTAGATAAATTACACCGTGATAAGAGCATAACTTGATACTACATAAAAGATTTTTTAAAACCTACTTGTATGCGTACATAAATATGTATTATAACAGATAGGGGCGGTTGTGATAACTGCTATCTTTTGTTAATTGCAGGCAATGAAATAGACAAGATTTCATAAACGTGTATCTATTTAAATCAATTGGAGTATATTTGATGTATGCTCGGAGTGTTATCCAAGCATTTAAAATAATAAATAGGAAGCACTACTTCGTAAAATCTCCTCCTATACAGTACAGAATATTTTCTACCGATTTGGATGTGGTGAAATAACTTTCACAGACTTAAATCTACTTGATAAGGAAAACAAACTTTCTTTACCTGAGCACCGGCTCCGCCTATGTTAGAGAATTGCGTGTGGTTCGATTTGCGATTTTTTTTTCAAAACTTCTGTACAGCGCCGTCAGTGAACTGAAATGAAAGCAGCTCACAATCATGGCCGCCATCTTGGCATTTTCCTTCCATTGATCCACTTATGCATGGCAAATGCAAATGCTTTACTAATTTTTTGTCACTGGAAGTTTTGAACTTCTATTTTTGCTTAATTTTTCTTGGTGGTTATTTGAATTTGTTTGCTTTTTCAAAAGTGTAGCTTAATGAACATAATGTATAATCATTAATTAACTATTTAAAAATAAAACGTGAGGAAGAAATTGGCGGAAACAAGTTTAAAAAATGCACTTCTGAGAGACCCGGTGAAGAAAATAGTTGGAAGAATTTCCACATTGATGGCAGACATCATCGTCCATGAAAAGGATTTTTTTTTCTTCTGAGAACCTATGAAGTCAATGAAGCGTCTTAAAGGATTAGATCGCCAGGTTTATCAGCAATCTTTACAGTTACCTTTACGTGAGGAACATTTCATAAAAAAAAAAAAAAACGTGGTCACTCCTTTTCTGTGAGGATATTTTTAAAAAAGCTTGAGTACTCATCCACCTTACAATCCATGCTTGGCACTTTATAGTGAAGAATCGCGTAAGGGAACAGAGTAAAGCGATTTCAATCATATAAAAATGTTGTTTTTTTTTAACTTTATTTTTCTGTATCAGACTAATTCTAGGACTTCAAACTAGATACCATTCCGACATTGCATGGTGAATGGGAACTCTGGAAAATGTCAGGATGATCGCGGACAGTCTCGAACCAGCGTGCCTTCCGAAGTTTGCGATCATAGCTACTACAAGTAGGCTACGCAGGCTTACCTTTTTACATTTCTGGACTTCGGTTACAAACCGTCTGTTGTTTTCCTTGTACATGGTGTGTTGGGGGAATGAAGGGGAAGTTTACCAGACCTTAAGTAGTAGTACCCTGGCATTCGTTTGGTGGTGCTGAAGAAGCGATCCCCTTGTAACACTGGCTGAAATTAAAGTGCTGTGAGAGCTAAAGTTCCAGTTGTATGTTGCAGCTTCCGTACTATTTATGAATAAATAAATAACAAGCCGTGTTGAAGAAAGACTAATTTTCTGGTTATCTGTAAGCCGAGAAAGTTCTAAACCGTGCATTGTCCCTTTCTTTTAACGCGGAAGGTTTCATTGGAATTGGATGTAAAAAAAATATGGAAAGTGATTGCACCTAACATCCTGACGTAATTTTACGAACTCACAATTGAAATAACATAAAATAAATATTTTCACCTTCTATCTCTTGTTCTAAGTTATTTAAAATTATTCGTATGTCGAGATGATTACGAGCTAAAGGAAAGAATTGATAACTTAAATAGTCGCTTGTATGATAGTGAACTTATCATTGAAAGGTTTAATCAATAGACCTATATCAGAGTAGCGCATCTCCAAGAACAAAAGGCCTATTGTTCGTTAAAAGTGATAGATAGCTAATAAAACTGCCTACTTTAAGGCAAAATGATTATATTGATGTAGGTAAAGTGCAATGCACGTTTGGCTCTAGACAGTGACGCAATGCGTCAATTTAGTTGTTGGCGAAAGTTTTTAATATCCAATCGATTGGTCATTGTTTCGTGAGTCATCCACCGCCTTCGTCGTCTTTTAGAAATTCTGTTTTTACTGAACACACTGCAAAGAATGTTTATAACTTGAATTGTTGAGCTGATGCCAAGTTGGCTAGTGAATCACGACAGATGATTGTAGCATACGAGCTCGTCAAACGTGGAATTTTCTAAGTATCTTTCGAGACTTTCGTGTTTCTGGTATACTTGTCCATTGTTCAGTTGCTTTCTTTCTTCTGACCAATGTGCCTCCGCTGCCTTGTTCCTTTCTGATATTTGCATGTCTGTCTTATTTTCCCCTTTTGTAGTGCATCAGTTGGATAAAACTAACAGCGACTCCATTTCATGCGTGTATTCGCATGAAATACGTGATTTTGGTTCTCTTGAAAACGTTTATCACTTGCTGTTGCTGGTATGTGAACGTTACATTGAGCTGTATTTGGTACCTTCAGGCCAGCGAACAATACTGTTTCATGCTATTTATTTGTTGTTAAAAGGGCTCCTCGCTCCAACCTCCACATTTTAAACATTTTTCAAAATATTTAAAAAACTAAGAGCACTATCAAAAATGTAAGAACATAGCTTACTAGAACTTACAAATTATTATGAAATGCAATGGACAGCGATCTCGAAATCTTTCCATTGATTAGTGTTCAGACTTTAATTAAATAATTACGTCATAATCTTTGAAAACGTATCACTCATCAATGGACAAGACCTCGAGATCGCTGTCCATTGTATTTGATAGTGATTTGTAAGCTCTAGTGCGCTATGTTCTTACATTTTTGATAGTGCTCTTAGTTTCTGAAATATTTTGAAAAATGTTGTAAAAGGAGGGTTAGATTGAGGAGCCCTCTTAATAGCAGTCAACGCAGTTTTACTTGTGCATGTTTTGCTAAGTGCGATAAAATACGACGAACTTCATTAACTATATATGACTAAACATTAAAAGCGTAAGGCGTTCACAGAAAATGTGTAACTTTTCTTAGCCCGAGCATGTGAATCCCGAAAGTAAACACCCTGAAGATTGTCAAAATTCAGCTGATAGACTATAAAGCTGTGTATGAATGAGAATATTACTACGTAATGCACTTTTGTGTTGTAAAAATATGTAGATATTTAACATAGAAGAACTGGAAGTTGCATGCGTAAGTAATATTCTAATTCAAAGATCTTCAGTTATTTTTCCTGGGGTCTGGACTGGATTCATGGTAGTATCGCAATAAAAAGGCCTCTTGCGGTCCAGATAAGTCGAGTAAGACAGTACGGTTAGAACGTATTGACTACTCCGTATAATTGTATAGCATAAATTACAAATAATAAGACACATATTCCGATAAATTCACATTGCGCTTCTAATTTTTTTTTTTTGGTGGGGGGGGGGAGTATAAAACGGTGGAGGTGGAAAAATGGCTTTGGGGTCCTGATTCGGATCAGAGTCCGCCATTTGTGAAAACCCTTGTTCTAATTGATAGCCTCCTCACGCATTATGCCTATTCACAGGTTATTATGTGAATCAGCTGAAGAAAGATAAAAACAGTTTGAAAAAGAACCAAGCAATAGAAGAATTAAAATTCTTAGATGTAGGTGGGTGATGTGAAATGGCTGTATTTCGTGGCATGACTTTTCGATATAAGTTATTGCTAAGTATTAGTGGTTTTGAATTTCTGCCAAACAAAGAGATGAACATAGAATGTTTTTGAATATATTGCCTTGACATTTGGCAGGTTATATAAATAACTTTTCTGACGGCATGACCCACTTTTTTATTCGCTGTTGTATTTATTTGTGTTGTTATTCAAAACATTGACTTCGTATCAGTTGCATGAGTTTTTATTTCGAAAGCCGAAGGTTTGTACTTCACGAGTTCCAGTTAACAACAACAACAACAGCAGAGTTTATAAACTTTGTTGTCCTTGTTTGCCTCATTGGTGTATGTATGATAGTACTAGAAAGTGAAAAGTTTGCAGGGCAAAGAAGTACAGAAAACAATTTTGCTCAGTGGGTGCTATTTTAACTGCAGGTTCTGTTCTTAAGACGTAATCACCATCCCATAGAAGACAATAGAAAACCACCATCTGTTCATTTTGTCCAGAAACCTTCTAGCAAAATACCAGTCATAATCATATGTTCACAGCCGGATTAGATAGTAAGGTTAAATTTCTGAAGTCTAGTGTCTGTAAATTGCGATTAAATTTAGAATTCAGGTACTTAAGGGAAATATCTGACAACAAAAATAGTGTGAAAAATGTATTTTAAATTATTGTATTTTATTAACACTGCTTGTGGTTAATACTGTTTGAAATAATCGACTCCTTTCACCTGAAAGAGTTCTACACTATACTGCAGCGATCATGCCTTTGCAAGTTATAGCGGATACAAGAAAATGCTTATCCAGCCTGTGCGGCCTACTGGCCAAAGTCGCCTACGAGTTGTTACCGAGTACATTCAGATTCATAGGAAATGGCTAATGGAAATTTTTCCAAGCTCGCCAATATTAGGTAATGTGAATCGTGATTTTCGGGTCAGCATATGAACACTTCATCGACATTACTATGAATTCAGTGTTCAAAGTTCGAATCTTTCTTATGTCTACGTTCGTGATTGAAGTTTTTAGGGTTAGACTTGGGTCTCACGATGACTCCCAGATGGCTGAACTATCAACATGATCGCTTTCTATGCATCTAGTTCCGGATTCAAATCCAAAAATGTTCCATTGAATGCAGTGCGCCTTCAAAACTCACTACCTCGTTTGGGACGTTATTAATAATGCAGTCATACCAGGCGAAATATGGTATAGTATCTTTAAGCAACGATCTCCAACAAAAGATGGCAGCACTATCTCCGTATGTCTAGTGTATTTTTATCGTTGCACGAAATTTCAATGCTGCTGCTACAAATTCAAGTCTAGAGAGTTCAAACTTTTAGGGAAGAAAGTTCATAACCAATTCAAGAGTTCAATCAGTGCCGATTTTTAATTTTCTTTTTTGTTCATTGTTATAGGTTTTGATATTTACAACAACAATCAAGCGATTTCAACAATGAATAAAAACGAAAATTAAAAATCGCCATTGATCGTACTCTTGAATTGGTTATGAACTTTCCTGAAAGTTAGAACTTCCTAGGCTTGAATTTTTATAGAAGAAGGATTGAAATTTTGTTCAAGCGATAAAACACATTAGGCATATACGGAGGTAGTGCTGCCGTCTTTTGTTGGAAATCGTTGCTTTACATTAATCAAGACCCTAGTGTCTTCCTACCAATCCTCCCCCCCCCTTCCCTTGAAGTTGTAAGCCGTTATGCACTTGTAAAGGACTTTAGCTTCAAGAGTCAGATTATCCCAGAAATTGTGAAATAAATAGAATGCATGTTTCTTAATTTCCCTTGAACATGATTTCAATTGGACTTCCAAGATAAGATTAAATTGTGTGGACGATAACAGCACTAATAATGCTTACTGGTGTTCCCAATATGGGGAAATCCCTTCTCACTTCTCGGTTGGATCTCAGTGCGGATTCCACTTTCTAATTCTGATTCCTATTAGTGTAGATTAATTGACAAATATGAATAGAGAAAACTTTACGAACAAGAGCACTAATCAGTGTTTTACGTTTGCTTTGTTTCTAGAGATGGAGCCTGAGGCTGATGTGGTGGTCGAGTCTGTGACTGGAGATGCCATCGTGGAGGAGGAGCCAATGTTTGGCGTTTTAGATATCGTCCTTTTGTTTCTTCTGTTGGCAGTTGGAGCCTGGTGGTTGTTGAAAAACAGAAAAAAGGAAGAAGATCCAGCGAAACGATCATATACTATTCAGTAAGTTCCAAGTCCTATGTAATAGCTTGTTATTGTTCATATTTAAGGTTAATGTAAAGCAACGATCTCCAACAAAAGATGGCAGCAGCACTACTACCTCCATATATGTCTAATGTATTTTCATTGTTACGTGAAATTTCATTGCTAATCGTATAAATTCAAGCCTAGAGAGTTCAAACTTTCAGGGAAAAGAGTTCGTAACCAATTGAAGAGCATGATCGATTCTGATTTTTAATTCTTTTTCGTTCATTGTTGAAAGAGTTTCATTGTTATAGGTTTTCATTATTCACAACAACCATGAAGCGATTTTAACAATGAAGGAAAACGAAAATAAAAAATTTGCATCGATCATGCACTTAAATTGGTTATGATGAACTTTCTTCCGTGAACGTTAGAACTCTCTAGGTTTAAATTTATAGGAGCAGCAAAGAAATTTCGTGCAACGATAAGAATACATTACACATATACGGAGAGAGTGCTGCCATCTTTTGTTGGAAATCGTGGCTTTACATTATCCTTAATAATAATGTTGATCATATTATTTGGGGAATTGAAAGAAAGAAAATACGAAAATGAACCTATTGTGAATATGTTGTAGCATATGAATTAGGCATTTAAGTTGTAAGAAATAATAATAATAATAAAAAAAATAGCTGTAGAGAAACCCAAAATCTCGAACATTAACAGCCATTTTGCTTAACATCCGGGCTTTAGTTATGACTAGGGTTCGGATTTTTGTAACCTAAAACCTCTGTAATATGCATGCATTTAATTTATGCCTTCACAATTAGCAAAATATGACCTTAAAAACTGGAAATATGACCAATATAGAATATATGTAAAATTTAAAATGACTGACATTTAAGGAAAAGATCAAGCACAATTTCAAAAACAAAACAAACTCTATTACATACATTTTCACTCATACACGCTTGAATAATATTTGGGGTAAATATTAAGAAGCACGCTTTTCTAAAATAAAGAATCAGAAGAAAATGAAACTTAAGAAAACATCTTCTGATTCTCATAAAAGTATTTTAAAAGTCCAGTGCAGAAAATTCATAAAAAAAAAAAGGTACTTCACATCATCCGCCGTTTAGATAAGCTTGCGAAACAAACCAGGAATTTCTTTTTAAACAGCGACGTACTGTGTTGAACACGAAAATAAGCTTTTATTTCACACTTTTGAGCCATAATATCCTCTAAACTGAAAACATAGTAGAAATATGCATTTATATGACCAATAAAAAACAGTGTTATTCATTTTAGAACACCAAGAAACGTGTTTAAACTAACATAACAAACAGAAAACCATATCCTGGGAAAATATAAAAAAATCCGAGCCTTAGTTATGACTAGGAGTTGGAACTTTTATCATCTAAAACTCGTGATCATAAAAATATATATTTGCGTGATAAAAAAGAAAAATATAACCATAAAATTAAGTTACAAAATACCTTAATAATAAGTTACAAATGAGAAATTTACACCTTTAACATAGCCTTCACTAGCAGAGCTGCAGTGGATCACATGCCTTTTTAAACCGTCAAACTTGCAGCTCAAGGAAGAGGGAGAAAACGGTAGTGACAAAAAATAATGGCCATGTGTGTACATATGGTGAAATATGCATCTATTATGACTTTATACAAAAGTATGGTATCATATGCATCTTCATGACCGAAATCTAAAATATAGTAAAATACGAACTTAAGTGACTAATAAGAAGTTATCGCGTTCACAAAAGCCAGATACGTATATCACTTTGGCATGGAAGAACAGACCAGAATAAATGTCGAAAATTCAAGTCTTGGGTATGGTCAATATACAGATTAAACAACACGAAGAAAGAACATATCTGTACCTGAGATCCAGAACCGCGTAAGTCGAATTTTGGCCAAAGCATGATAAATGCAATTTTGTTACAGCATTCGGAAGGTTTCAAATAATGGTTGCACGATTGTTGTTGTAAACATGTTTAGAATATAAATAAGTAAGTGTATTATGTAATTGGATTTACGCGCTTCTAGCTCTCAGGTACAGATATCAGATATATATTGACTTTTTTTTTTAATCGCCGGTGTTGTGATGCATAATTTTTTACTCTTTTGGCTCGTATAGTAACTTTCCCATCTTTTCATGTAATATGTAACTATACACTAACCTTTTAGGTAACAACCTAGCATGAATGTAGTTTGTAAAATTGAACTCTACTTCCTGTTTCTCTCTCGGTTTTCCGCCTTCCTAGGAGACAGACACAGACAGACAGACAGACAGAGACACAGACAGACAGACAGACAGAGACACAGACAGACAGACAGACAGACACAGACAGACAGAGACACAGACAGACAGAGAGACAGACACACAGACAGACACACAGACAGAGAGACAGACAGACAGAGACAGAGAGACAGCAACGTCTAGATACGTGCATGTATTTCACTATGAATTGTTAAGCATATTTCCATTTTTTTTTTCCTTACAAGGAACCATTTGTTCTATAGGTAGGTGTCAGACCTTCCAGTTCAGAAAGTATATATTGCGCAGTTTGTGTCGCGTTTTCCTGCTGCTGTCTTCATAGACGGTCAGCTGAACAAATCAGCAATAAGAAAAAGTTAGAAAATTCTCAACAATTCCGATACGTAAGATCTTTATGCAAAATAAATAACTTCTAATTGTTTTACACACAAAAAACTGGCCGTGTCGCGGTAGTGTAGTGGTTAAAGCACCAAACATGGAACTGGTGTAGCACCCTAACCAACGTACGAAGCGTGCTAATGATGCACCAAGCGTTGAGCGCAGGAAAGAGTGGATACACCCAATTCATGGCGTATTTCAACTTTCAAGTCTCATTGAGAACACTATAACATTGAATTGTTAATTTTGTATTTTGCGGCAATTTTAGCAACTAATGACTTCGGCCTGTCTCGAGTCCATTAGCTGTTAAGTCCCTAAAATCCGCAAACATCCATCAATGCCCCAACCGGGATTCGAACCCTGGACCTTCGAGTCACTGGCTTAGCGCTCCAAGCCACACAACTAGCAGGTCGGTCAGTTGTAAATTAATTTTTTCACAATTCTGCTAGGGATAACAACAGATTTAGCCCGTTATCTTTATATATATATATACACGCATTTGTGTACAGTAGTGCAAGAAAGTTATCTTATTCTCTTACTAATATCTTATTTCTTTAACATTTTGGAAATTGTCAGGTTCCGGTGCTTTTTGTGATAATTCGAAAACAGGCTTACACCAGCTAGTGGAGCAGTGCGCAAACTTCAGAGTTGGAAAGAGTCACACAAACTGAAGGTCATCCATTTTTAGAAATTTAGAAACTCGTTTAGGACGTTAATTAGAATTAAACCTGGTAATGAATGTCACTTTTTCCTCATAGACATGAAGGCGCCAAAAGATATTCGATAATAATTGTGTATGATTGGATTCTTTCCCTGTGTACACATCAGACGTCATTGCAGTGATTAAGATCTCTGACTACACAGCAGTATTATTTCTCAATGTTTAAACTTTTTTCTTATGTGTGTTAGTACTTCATAAATATATAGTTTTTTTTTCCTTCCTGAAGATACCTGATATTTGTTAAAACCTCTGCGGGTTGCGGGTGATCATTTTATCATGTGATATGTTGCAGTAAGATGAAATTTGATATATCCTTTCTTAAGAGCGATAGTAGTCAGAATGGTTCATCTTTTTTTATTTTCTCTTCCCTTCTTCCTCTATTTTTCCTTCGTTCTTCCTTCTTTCCTTCCGTTTTCACAGTTTCTTCAATCTTTCGTTCATTTCTTTTTATCTTTTTTGTATTCTTTATTTTTTTTTTTAAAAAAAAAGAAGTAAGTTTAGCGTTTATCATTCGTATCTATTTTGTGCTTTCTGTTCCGTTTGGGCTTGATCGATTTCTCTTCCTGTTTGAGTTGCATCCCTTTCTTTTCGCTTTTCCGTCTTGTGCATAGTTTTGGTTTCCCATCTTTTCTTTTCAAGTATAGCTTCCATTTCCCTTTCAAGCATAGCTTCTGTTTCACTCCTTCTTTCCCTATTCAAGCATAGATTGTTTCTTTCCCTATTCAAGCATATATCGTTTCTCTCTTTCTTTAGTTGTTCAAGCATAGATTCTGTTTCTATCACTTTTTCCCTTCAAGCCTGGATTCTGTTTCTCTTCTTTTCCTACCAAGCCTAGATTCTTTTTCTTTCCTTCTTTCGCCATCAGGCCAAAATTCTGTTTCTCCTTTTCCTGTCAAGCATAGATTGTTTCTCTCCCTTTCCGGTCAAGCATAGATTGT
>JAGDQP010020898.1:0-32541 GCA_022664845.1 Lepisma saccharinum | reverse complement strand
TCTCTCTCTCTCTCTCTCTTCCTTCCATCTCCTTCTCTTCATGTTTATGTATTTCGTTTTTCTAAGCATAATTTTCATGAATCCTATTTTCAATTTCCCTTTCATGTTGTAATTTCCTCTGTGAACCTTCGCAAACTAAAGACCTTTTTTAATTACATATTTCCATTACACAGATTCCATACCAAGAAACAGATGTTTGTTAAGATGAATGACGCAATCCCTATACATTGCTCTGACTCCAGAATATGAACATATTTTGCTATCTTCTATATTTTCGATTTTGTGTTACTTTCGTATAAAAGTACTTCTAACTAGCACAATGTTAAGCTGGTGGTTATTTGGTGTAAATATTAAGTGTGTTTTACTATATCTTTGCAATTTCAATGTTTTAAATTCAACATTTACAAAGCTTGTAAATGTTTGTTGTTATGCATTTACCAGGAATTCACAAATACTTTGATAGATTTGAATACAGTTTTTTATATATTGTAGGGAAAGATATTCTTTACATACACTCCTCGTCAGTCGATGTATGATTATATTTCAGAAATACACAAACCAGTAGGGAACCCCAATTTTGGTAGTTGGGAGACTGAAGGTGCCACACATGTTAAATTATGTTAATATATTATTTAATTTTCCAATAATAAACATTAAAATTTATTAAAACTTTCTTTAAAGTATCCTAAGGCTTTACCTGTCCTAATTAAATTTCTAGCTCTTATATCTGCTGAAATAATTGGTAATGTAGTGGCTCATCCTAGTAACTTAATTTAACGGGACCAGGAAAAACAAAAATGTCCATATTGCTGTCATAATATGATGAGAATGGTTGATGACGTCATGTGGAGGAACTTTTGGTGTTACCTGACTATTGGTCCTTGGTTGATTTTCAAAAGAATATAGGCAAGATTTTTTTTTCAGATCGGCGCGCAGGGCTGGGCAGCCATTTTGGCAACTTCCGGAGCACACTTGGAAACACTTCCGGTACGGCACAGAACTTTTGCCTAAAAAAAAGTACTTTTGAGTAAACAGTACTTTTGCGTATGCCCACCGCTAACAGGGGGCTGCGCCCCCCCGCGGCTAACGCCGCCCAGCTCCCTTCGGACGCACCCTCCCCCCCTTGCACACCCTGGTGGGTTTATATACATCCTAGCTTTTAGTGGCATCTTTTAAAATTGTAAATCACAACTTTTATTAAATTTATTTTTGTGTATTTACATATAAAACGAAAAAACTTCTGTAAAAAAAAAATGTAAAAGGTCGACGCCAGGGTTTGAACCTTGGACCCTTAGATTAGCTTTCCAACGTCTTGACCACAAGACCAAACTGTAGCTGCTAGGTTGATCGTTTCTCGCTGTTATTTATCGTTCAGCATAAGCGAGAGTGGGCTGTTCCTACAGGAAGTGTTTTCAAGTGTGCTCCGGAAGTTGCCAAAATGGCTGCCCAGCCCTGCGCGTCGAGCTGATAAAAAAATCTTGCAGAATATAGTGTGTGTTCCACGGTGTAAGATAAGTAGGTGAGGAAAGAATATAGTGTGTGTTCCACGGTGTAAGATAAGTATGTGAGGAAGCGAAGCTGCCAAACGTGTTCGCTTAATGCACTATGTTTCGCTGGTTTTGCCACTAGGATCGCTGCCAACTGCGGGCCTAAATAGGGTAACCTAAAATATATAAATACTGGGTATTTTATTAGTCGCCATTTCCACAGTACAAGTAAACTAATTACAAAAGGGATTCTACACTCAATTATACTTCTATGTTATAGTGTGATGTATACATCACAAATTTTGGAGAATACCTTATTTACAATAAAATTTCCTTTTTTAAGGTAGTGAATAGTTTGTTTATGTATCTTTCTATACACGTTAGAAGGCAATTTATCATATTAGATCCTGAGAGATGTTTTGGTATGTTTTTCTTATTGACAAGAATTTTTAATGCATTCCCATTCCACGTACAAAGCTTCTTGTTAAAATTTTAACATTCATGAATAGAACACCGTTTATTGCCTTGAATTTTTTAGTGTTTTATTTTTTATTTTTCTAGTAGAAGAGAAAGAGTTAAATTTAATTTAGTTAAAAATTATGGATGTACACTCAATGACATGTCGCCTATTTACAAAATATTATCTTGCACTAGGGAAATGATAATATAGAATCAATGGAAAATGTTACATAATTCCAGGCTTTTCTTTAGTATACGTCGGACGTTCCAATTATAATCAGAAACAGAGCAGTCACAGGTGGTGTCAGGTTAAATGTGATGTGCATCGTGTATTATAAAAATAATAATCTAAGTTTTCTAATCCGTCTTGGTTACACTATCGCTCACTCGACATACTGTTCGTGTCTTTTGTAGCAACATATTAATGGTAATATGTAAATAAACATGTCACCGATTCATGGGCTTGTGAATTATTTCGTTCGGAGAAATCATGCCCGACGTAAGCTAAAGTAATACCTAAGGCATTACTATAGTAGTGACGCACCAATTTCAAAATCTCTAAAACCAAACCAATATTACTTAAAACACACACATTACGTGTTCATGGGAGGCGAGTGCTTTACGCAATTGTTTTCTTGCACTTTTTGTAGATTATCTTAGATTAGTGACCATACGAACATCGAGGTTAGGTAAGGTTAGGTGCGGTCATGTATCATTACAAAATGTATTTTTATATGTTCACAAATATTATTAATAATTCCTTATTTTCCTTTTTCGTAAATTATCTTAAATTACTGAACAAATGAACGTGGAGGTTAGGTAAAGTGAGGTGTGGTCATGTATCTTCACAAAATATATTTTGACACATATTCACACTTACCTTCAGCACACAGGCGTGTTAACTCTCCCAATTTCCATTACAAAGTAGTGTACAATTGTTTCGGAGCCTTTTCCTTTCCTTACATAAATACTCTGCTAAATAACCTTCAAAATGCACTTTCCCTCGTCATTTCCATACGATTCAATAACAATAACGCAAGAAATGTCATAATCATCACAAAGACACGCCATTTCAACACTGCCTTACCGCCTTCCACATGACAACAACTGTAACTCTACGCAAAATAGTTCCATACGCCACAACATGCAGTGCGTCCTAAAACATCTTAAAAACACTACAACCATATTATTATTCACTTATAATGTTACCCACATTACTATTTTGCTCCCAATTACTCACAAACATCACACAATTATCTCAATTCATCCTGTAAATTTCTAAAAATTGGCGCGTCTCTACTATAGTTAAAACATACCTAATTCCAAATTGCAAAAACTAAAAAGATGGCTACTCTTTAAAAACTCCCCTGGATCTTTCAAAGATTGAAGTTTATGTTAGGTTGGGTTACCCTAACTTCTATTCGTTACAGTCATCTTTAACTGGGATTAACGTCTTTAGTACTTCGCTGGTCCGAAATAATGTAGGCCTACTAAGCATTGCGATTTCTCGTCCGGGGCATAGCCTGCATAATGGGTCATTCTTGATTCTATAAATACCTAACAAGGGTCGGTAATCCAAAAAGTGTTACGAAGAGCCATGTATCATTATTATTTCGTTAAATACACACTCGAGTTGCAGGGCAGCATGCGGAGGAATTCTATGATCTATGAATGACACGTTTGCTACAAAAATCACAAACATAATGTCGAAAACACGAAGACGGTTTAGGTAAAGTTTGATGAGATACTTTTCTTCATTCTACGCGATGCACTTGACGTTTAACGCTGACTCCATGTGCTCACCCCAACCTAGAAGCAGGCAAATAATCCAAAATGCGTTTCGCTCTTTCACTCTAATTTCACACTTGCATGTCTCGAAACTTTGTTATATTTTGTGGACCACAAAATAAAGTGTACCCGAGAATTTTTTGTGCATTGTATCCTTCCGCTAACAAGTAAGTCGAGAATTGAAGCATACAACCGAATAACGCTGTATGGCACATTGCGGAATGTGCTGAGTTACCAGTTGAATCATTCTGTACGGAAAATGACCGACATATACTGAAAGGTTCGTTTCGCCATTGGTCAAGAGGTGGATGACACTAGTGCGCATGGGCGGATTTTTGGAGGGCATTACCCCGTCATTTCAGAATGACTTTAAATGTTTCATTCTAAATGATAGCTTTTAAAGTGATTGCCCCCTCCCAGGTCTCTATCGTGCCCCCAAGGGTCTCTCCCCTAAATTCGCCCATGCTGGAAAATTGTATGCAGGAAAACTGGTCTCTTAGCGGAACAACGCTGTATGTGCAAGCAAGAAAGCGGACGGCAGCGAAGTCAAGTTATCTGCTGTATTGTGCCATACAGCGTTATTCGGCGGAAAGCTACAATTTTATTTTACCATCACCTTAACCGAAATATTATCTATTTATTTAACAATATCTAGATACAGAGCAATTTCAGTTATTTTACAATGGATCTATTTGATAACAAATAACATGGAAAAAAGATTTTGGAAAGAATTGGCCCTGGCTTTATTCGGTACAATTTTAGTATTTGCCTGGTATGGTCGAGGAAATGTTCAGTCAGGATAGCCGGTACCGGAAATAAAACCCGGGTCTTCCCGATTCCAAGGCGAGCACTCTACAGATCGCTCTACGTCTAGTTTACATTATGCATACTTTGTTGAAAATAAAAGAACTTCTCAGGTTAATGATTACATTCACGTCGAGAATTTGAATTATATTACCATAAGATGACCTCTGTTTCCATGAAGACAAATATTTTACACAATAATCTCGTGATGAATCTGAGTGATTTATATACTTCCAAGATGTGTCATAGTAAAATAAATAAATAAAGATTGTTGAAATTACGCAATGAATAGACTTTGGGTTCTCCACTGTATAACATGATTTGACCTAATCTAACCTTACACTAACATAACCAACTATTAAGAAAACAATAAAGGAAAGTGGTCTATTACAATAAAGAATTGTATAGTGGACAATAAAGGGGCTTTCTTCGGTACTAGACAGTAAACTAGAACTAACCTTATCTCTGCTATAAAACACCCATCACTATAGCTTATTACATCAATGAGCCGACACATTAAACTGAGAGATCCGATTCAAAAAATGAAAGCCTGACAGAAGCTATAATTATATGAAAGTGATTAATATGCTTTTGGGTATCCTTAGAAGTATTCTAATGAATAAGTAACACATATGTTATCAGTTCTGAATGCACAGGTAAAGATTCTAATGTGCAGCCTAATTGGGATGATACTATTATACGGGACATATCTAAACTGGGACAAACTTTACAGACGGATTAATTACACCAAAACAATAAAAAAGTTATGTAAGCATGTGGCCGATTCCGCTTCCTTTTCGAGATACAAGATGATACAACTCATACAAGGATCTCAACTTCTGGGCCCAAATTCTACAACTGTCAATGGTAAATGTGATGAATATTTTCCTATGAATCAGTGACGATGCATTAAAATAAAATTTAGTTTAAGGTAATTTGTAGCAATCCGGGGAATAGAAGATTAGAAAATATCCCATTGGGTTCTGGCGCCAATTTGGTATATGTTAAATTCTTTCAATTGCAATTGCGTTAGTTTACTGGATACATGGTATGGCTGATGGCTGTTAATATAATCTGATGTTAAACATTGATAAAGGACATGCGGAATATTTCACCTCGTATTCTAGGGAACATAATTTTCTATTCCTGAGTGGTATCCTTTCCCCACCTACTTATCTTACACTGTGCCTTAGAATTATTCTAATATAACAGTAATTCACATATTGTTAATTCTAAATGGATCGGGAAAGTGCAGCCTAATTGGGGTGATCACTATTTTGTATATCAGTAGCGGCGTAAGGCAATCTGGGACCAACCCGGGGAAAGTGAACTTGGCTGATGCCCGTTCACGAATACAATCAAAAGCTCACACTGCTACTTTTGGCCGGAATATCTTATTTTTTTATTATTCCGAACTCCACGGGAAAACTGGTGGCTGCACGGGGGCGTACGTACCATGACAGATATTTTCCTGCCATTCGCCGTAATCTATACATGAGAATGGTTATTCAGATTGCGGAGAGTCATGATTATGAGTCATTAACTCATTAGTCAAGCACAGAAGTAAGAGTCCTGAGACGGCAAGGCTATTACGCCACCGACCACCATCGACGTGCTCCAATGATTAATTTTATCAAGTGATTATTTGAGTTTTATTTATGGCCTTTCGGTATCTGAGGCTCAGGGAGGGGAAAGGATTCGGGAAGGTTCAACCAGGGCCTATATTGAAGGTGCCATCCTGGCATTTGCCTGGTGTGACTGGAAAAAGCCTGGAAAAACCCGTCAGGATGGTCGGCCGCTGGGATCGAACCCAGAACCTCCCGAATTCTACGCCAACGCTCGGTATCAAGCGATTATTGTGTCGGTGCGGCCCCTCGGGAGGTGAGTCCTCGGGCGGAGGAACCTGGCCCCCGCTTACTTCGCCACTGATGCGTATAATCTTAAAACTACTTTAAGGTATTCTAACCTTAAAGATGCATGTTATCACCAGTTAAACGATCTAGTAGAGATACTGTCTAAAGTTCAACCATGGCGCGTTGTATGATAAAATAGAATATTTGCATCCACTTTAGATACTTCCAAGATGAGGAAACACCTTCGATGGAATAATAGTTTCGGATCAGGTTTTGAATTAATCAAACAATTGTATCTGATTAAAGATGACCTAAAGTAATTAATTTAAGTTTACCTCAGTGCTCAAAGTATATGTATGTGTGAAGGGGGAGGAGCACGAGGGACCATGTCCTTACCCATTTCATTTTGGATTTGGCGTACCCCTGCCTTTTTATCAATGGGAGCTCATTGTCGTTACTTTCAATAGGCAATCGCCACTACTAGGCGCAAGCTTACCCTTACTTTTCTAGCTCACTTCTCCAAGCATTCTCTTACATTTTCTAACGCACTTCGAGCACTGATTTACCTAACCGAAGAATACCTAGCTTAACTCTCACTATTTTAATGAACAGGGAGAGTATCCGAAGTACAGCCGAATATTTTATTTTCATTAGTCCCAGTCATGCTCTATTGTAATCCCTTTATGGCCCTTATCTTAATTTCATTATCTAATTTCATTTTTTTTTCATTTTTGGATTGCAATTTCATATCTACCCCAACATAGCAAAAGTACATCCTATGGACATCATTGGATGCAGTCATACCATTCATTTTGTGTCCGCAGTAGGAGTACGTCCAATGGAGAAGGCAAGAGACGTCCATTAGACTTCCAAAGTAGACTCGATGGTTATGTCCAGTGGATGTCCATATAAGGTACAATTATGGACAAGTACGGATTTTAACGGATAGGCTGTAACATGTGCACGTACGTCCAATGAACGTCTCATTTTATGTCCATAGGACGTCCAGTGGATCCACAAGAGCAAAATTTTGCTGGGTCTACATTGGGCCTTCTTTTCAGAACGTTACTGACAATTTTTGCAAACGAGTTATCCCCTAAGTAATGTCGTACATGCGATGACCGCTGCAATGACATCATCTGACGAGCGAATAGTAAACTAGAAGGCCCTTGCCATAGCTGAGTCATATAGGGCACTTGATTGTGCAACTGTGTGTAGAAGGAGAACGGTTTATTCCACTGGTTGGAACTGGCTTGTGTTTGATAATGGCAGTATCGGAGGACCACATACGGCCTCTCATGTATGAATTTCACCAGGGACATCCAGCAAGCGCAGCGGAACGAAATAACAAGGCCGTATATTGTCAGGGTGCTGTGGATGTGTGAAAGTGCCATAGGTTTCGTTCTGGGGACACCAGCCTCACCGATAAGCCATGGTAATGGAGTCTGATGCAGCTGGACAACGATGCCTTGCGAGCAGCGGTGGAGGTAAATAAAGTGCAAACTGTTGAAGAACTGGCCAGTGAATTCCATGTTACCCATTCAACCATCCATCGTCATCTGCAGAAACTCGGAAAATGGGTATACCTTGCATTAACGCCTCAACAGAAGTAGCAACGAGTTGATATCTGGAGTTCCCTACTCACCCATCACAGACGTGAGTCATCTATGGACAGAATTGTGACAGGGAATGCAAAGTGGGTCCTCTACCATAACATTACACGCAAACGGCAGTGGATACCTAAAAAGAGGCCGCAGGAGCTGTGGCGAAACCCCTGTAAAGTGATGTTGAGTGTTTCCGGATAATTCATTTTGAGTTCTTGCCAGGTAACCAGACGATCAATGTCTACAGTTTGAACGTCTACAGACTGCATTGTTGGAGAAACGTTCTGCTCTGGTAAATCTCAAGGGTGTGATAAAATACGGTTATAACGCGCACCTACTAACCTACTCACGGCAAGAATCTGTGCTTAGATCGAGGAATGTGGCTGGGAGAAATTCCCCGACTCGGCGTTTTCACCAAACTTTGCACCAACAGACTACTGTTTTTCGCAGCCTGCAAAACCACCTTTCCGGGAAAACACTGCAAGATGAGAATGGCGTGCGGCAAACAGTGATCTAGTTCTTTGTCTCCAAAACCGGTGACTTCTTTCAGTGGGGGGTTTCAACAACTGGTTGACAGGCGGACGCTGTTTTGTGACCATAATATTTTCAGATTTTCATCCGTTGGAAACTTATTTACTGTATAGGTGGGCGTACAGCGAGGCACATAACATTGTTGGTATATATATATATTTAAGAAAATTTATCAACAGAATTTATCAATTTATTTAGCTGATTTAAAATTAATTTGTTTTCCCGTTCGAACATTCAAAGTACGAAAGACTCAATATTGTGATCTAAATGACGTAAGTACAAAGACTAAATTAATATAGACCCAGAACTTGCAACTCGATTTTCTTTCCATGCTTTCCATACCCATGTTTATGGTAGACCATCTATAGAATACCCAGTATATACTAGGTTACCCTAGCAGGCCCGCAGTTGGGCCTGCCATCTAGCGATCGCAGTTGGAACTACGTGCAATAAGGGAACATAATATTTCTGTTGCTGAATGCTGTTGCTTCCTCACCTACTTATCTTACACCGTGGTGTGTTCTGCTTTTTCCTTTTTAGGTTTAGTTTACATTGTTAATCAGAGAGAAGGGATTATTGTTTTTCTACATATAGAAGCATCGTGGAATTTTGACCTAAAAAAAGAATGTTCATGGATGCTGAGAGGTGGAGTACCAGATAATTCAATTTAGAAGATGAAATACTAATGCTGGTATGTATATCAGATTGTTAAAATGGTTAATGTCCAGAAGTGCTGTTTTTGTGTATTGGGGTCATAGTTGTTGAACCATTTGAAGAGGATCTATTTCCTCGACAATTATATTTTACTATCAGAATTTATTGGTTTAATTAATGTTCACCTTTCGTCGACTCTGGGATTTGTTTTTGGAACCAATATACTTTAACAGGTACTATTATTTCATGACTGCAAATGTTCCAGAGAAGTCGAGAACATTTATAGCTATTCACATAACAGTTTAAGATAATTTGATTAGAGAACTTTCGTTTACTTTAACTGACATTTACTTTAATTCCGAAGCTAGGACTTCTAAATTATAAGACAAGGAAGCCCTCCGCTAACACCCCTGGCAAGTAGAAAGAAATGTAATCCTATTAGTATGCGCTTGTTCAAAATATTAGGTTAATACATTCAATGATACGTTGTGATGCATTTCATTGTTATTTTCATGATAACACGTATAACACGGTATTGTAGACATGAATATGGAAGAATACTCTGCGAGATATGGGGGAAACATGTATATAATGAATCTGTAAGTTTACTATTATGTTTCAATGTTAGGGTATTCAACTAGGGATACTATATAGCGTATATAACCAGGTTTTATATATGAAATGACGTATTATACAATATGTTGAACTAAACTAGCATTCTACAGGAAGTCGACACGAAGTAATTTGTGAGTTACGGTATCCAAGGTGGCATATGGATGTAGAGGAAGCAGGACTCAATACTTTGT
Source organism: Lepisma saccharinum (assembly GCA_022664845.1). NCBI lineage: Eukaryota > Metazoa > Arthropoda > Insecta > Zygentoma > Lepismatidae > Lepisma > Lepisma saccharinum. Next base: position 22,555 of record JAGDQP010020898.1, on the reverse strand, counting down.
TAGAAAAATAAAATGTTCATGAGAAAATTACAGTGTGTGTGTGTATATATATGTATTCGCTCACTCGAACTTCTTTATGTTCTTTTCCAATGTCCTTCGTCTACAAGCTTATATCTTTTAAGCACGAATAGAAGCAACAAAAAAAAAGAGAAATATTTCTTTCAAGTTTGTAACACTATAACAGACTTCTTAAGAGTAATCGATTAGAAAACGAAATAAAAAATGCATTTATACAGTAACATTGAAACCTATTGATTTTCAGATACCTTTGAAACTCTCCTAATGAGCCTAAAAGTTCCAAACACATTTTACACGCTTGACAAAGCAGAAAAGATTTAAATATATTACACCAAAAGAACTGGTTTGCAAGATCGGTACAAACCAACGATCCCCGCCTCCGTCGCGTCGACTCGATCAAATGCCTTTTACGAGATTTACGTCAACACCGTCAAAGGTTCATTGCAGTGCGGCCAACTTAATAATTGTATTACTAAAGAATTTATAGCTATTAAGTAATCACACTAAATCATTCTTTAGAGTAATAGAACTATAGAGCTCTGGCGACGAAACAGGAAGCGTGAGATGAATGAATATTTTTTGAAATTGTTCTTTAGTACCTTTTAATTTTTAGATTTGGCAGCACTGATTTAGATTAGTGACTGGAATTGCTTCCATGAATTCTTCTTTTTTCACATTTATAAGGATCTACTGCACTGCACTGCACTGGGAAACACAAGGAAACGTATAGGTTATAAATGTCAATCTTAAATCTTACATCAGGAGAATACCTGAATGGTACACATATTATAGCCCAGAACCGTTTTCATTTTAGCATTATAGTAATCATTTAACTTCATAAACACTCATAAGCATATATATATCATGTATTGTCATGCTGTAAAGCGCTAAGAAGCACGTTAAGTTCGTTAAGAGGTTCGTTAAGCACCAGGTGAATATCAGATTGAGACCACACATTACAGCCCAGAGTCGTTTCTATTCCATTATAGATTTCAGTTTAGTATGATAGTGATACATTCATAATCATAAGCACTCATAAACATCTACAGTTCATTCCTTGCTATGTTGCGCTGCGCTGGAAACCAAAGGGCATGTATTGAATCCAAATCTTACATCAGACGAATACCGGAATGTTGCACACATTATAATCCAGAGTTGTTTCGATTTTTAATATTTTTAATTTTTACTTACCAACATTGATTATACTTGTCACTTGACACTTATCACTTCCCACATCACTTGTCACATCAATTGTCACTTACCATGTCACTTGCTACGTCACTTGTCACTTGACACTTATCACTTGCCACGTCACTTGTCACATCAATTGTCACTTACCATGTCACTTGCTACGTCACTTGTCATGTCACAAGCCACGTCAGGTGAACTGACCAGTGAATGACAACCACCTACTTCGCTCCACCACCCACTTCACCCTGTTCTTAATCATCTTTCACCCACGTGTTTTGTATTACTCAAATAGCGTCAGTTCCGACACCGTGACAACTTGATTACAGGATACAGCATTCGCCACGTTTGACTGGTAGGAGCAACTCAGGAATGTGTCTACTCCAATTCTACATGGTGTTGCTTCAAGGTTATTAATGTTACATCACTTCTTCTCGCCACACAGCTATATAAGTAAGAAACAATCAGGATGATAGTGGTTTGGCCCTGGTAGATTCAAAGTGTAAGGATCCCCTCACATATTTTATATGCTCCACTTTACGGGAAATTAAAATTTATCGAAGCAGCTACAGTTCATTCATTGCTGTGCTATACAGCACTGGGAACTGCTACAGAATGTGTCCCTTAGACTATAGCACAGAGTCGCTTTTATTTTGATTTACCATTATACTGAAGCACACATAATCATCTACAAATCCTTGCTATGTTGTACTGCTCGGAATGTATATGGGTAAAGTGGGTTGTATATGGTTATTTTGATTTAGTACAGATGGTCCACTTAAACACTCCTAGTGACGTTATTTCGGGACCGATCTTGATGCAATTTGCTATCCCTATGTTTTAAGGTGAGCCCAATCGATTGACACTATCTGCAATGCACTTCGACACACTCTTCTTCCCAAAATCAAGGTACAAAATGAGTTTCGAAGCACTTCTCTTCATCGTACTCGTCTTGGAGCTTATCAGAATGTTCAACATTTGAAGTCTACAAAATCTCTAGTGGTTGCGAGTGCAACGCGACTTAGCAATGAATGAGTTAGAGATGTTTTGAGTGCTTTATTATAATGTTAAATCAAAATGAAAACAGCTCTGACCTATAATGTAAGGAAACGGAATTGTATTTTTCTTCTTTAATATATAAATATATATTATTGGCTCTCTCAACGAAGTTTAAAAGGACGAGTTGAGCAGCAGGTGACAGATGGAGATAGCCAGTGAGTGCGAAGCAGAAGATAGCGTTAGCAATGAACGGATGAGCTACGAAGACAACCAGATGCTGCAAAAATTGAACATGGATCTGTTTGATGAAACTGAGATGTACGAAGACGACCAGCGAAGATGAAGCAACGAGAATAGCACAAGCGCAAGTAAGAGGAGCTGGAGAGTTACGAATTCTATACCACGAGCTAACGATAATAAGTCACTCAGGATACCCTAAGAAAGACGAAAATACCGGTAAAAAGAAGCACAACTTCCAGAAAAAATATTTCCACAGAACACGAGTTATCAGAAGCAGTTGGTAAAGTGGAATGCAGTGTTCATGACCAGAACATGTTATTGAATAGTGTGATTGTGTTGGAAGCTGCTGTATTAAGGTGCTCGTGAGTCTTTAATTGAATTTTAAAAGACAATTAGATGTTCAACAGGTTAAATTTCTATATGGATTTTTAAAGTTATGCACATCTAGGTCATTAGTTACTTGTACAACCCCATTGTGTTAAGATACAGAACAGGAAACTCGGAAAGAATTTTGCGTTGCTGTACAGTTACAAACTAAAGTAAATGGAGGTTGGAGTTATAAGTAATAGTAGCTTCTTCCTCCAGAAGAATTGTTGCACTGTACGCCTAATAGTGAGACAACCAACATAACAGTACAAATATGCAACATGGAATGCCAGGATATTACCACGAGAGAGTTGACAGAAATCCCTTTCTTGTCTTGTTCAAACACAAACACACACACACAGAGAGAGAGAGAGAGAGAGAGAGAGAGAGAGAGCATGGAAGAAGACGGTGAAAGTGCGAAACAACAGAGAAGAGGAACCAAGGAAAGAGGGGGGAAATGGCGCAAGACATGGAAATAAATGACATTTGAACGCTCATAAACTCATAGTCTGCTTTTGTCTCCCCCTGCTCCCCTCTAGCTCTGTCTTGTGGTGTGCGAGATAAACCTCTTTCAGAGCCTATCACGAACAGAATTTACTGCACTTAATTCCTAGAAGAAAATGTTTAGAATGTCGCTTGTGGAATCGATCCAGAGACCTTACGAATAAGAGTCTTACACTCTGACCACTTAGCTACACAGAACATAATAAATGTGTTGTTGAATCAGTAATTAAACTCGCTACCCTCAGCGGGTTATTTATTTATATCCTAGATTTCAGAATTATCTTTCAAGAAAGTAAATCTCACTTACTTGAGGCGCGCTTATTCGCCAATCCCAACCGAGATTTTTTTCTTTTTCCCTTAAAAAGTATAATTTGAAAAGTATTAATTTATAATTAATAATTCCTTTCTTGCATTTTCAAGATTGTTTTGAAAAGAGCATAATAAAATAATAGCCTAATAAAACAGGTAGAATCTTTTCTTCCTCGTGTCTTAAAAATGGTAAGTACATAATAATTTGCTTTCTTCCTTGGGAGTGTTCCTGGTTAGTAGTGCGCCTCAGACACGAATGTTTGTGCGTGATTTTAACTGAATTCTAAGAATATCGGTCGATACAGGTTCAAAAGGTATATCAAATGGAACAAGTAAAGCTCGCTTAGGGAAAGCAATGTTTCAAAAAAAAAACTTCTAGAGCGTTGGTCAGAAATTGGAAAATCCTGGGATCGATTCCTGCGATCAACGCTTCTAACTGAGGTTTTCCAAGATTTCTTATTATCTATACCAGGCAAACGCTGTGATGGTACCTATAAATAGGTACTGGCCGTTTATATTCCAACACACTCTCCCAACCCTATCCCGGCTTGGTCCTCATATGCGTAAAGGTCTTAAAGTTATTTGAAACAAATCCTTTTATCCCACCCTATCCCGTGCGACTTTATTTGTGTTATGCGTAAACAACAAAAATCAATTCGCACATTCACACAAATCATACACTGCAGATGTGAATATACGAATATACTACAGGGCGTTCGAGGTAAATCCGGAAAATTGATCAAACAGAAAAAAACACTGCCTGTCAACGAAAAATAAGTGTATTGGCACCAAACTTGGTACAAAGAAAGCACAGAACAGACTTAATCAAATTATTCAATGTAGTCTCCGTCAGCTGCTACAACCTTCTCAAGCTTGCACCGGAATCGGCTGCAAGCCAACTTCAGCTCATCTCGGTCCATCTGGGTCATCACGTCCCTGATCTCTGCGCGTAGAGCATCCTTAATGTTTTGATGCGTTGCGTTCACCTTTGCTTCAACCACGCCCTACACGTAATAGTACAGGGAGTTGCATTCAGGACTGTTGGGGGGTCACAAGTTTGGGGACCAGTAGTAATGAAAGTTGCTGAACAGCCACGCCTGCATTCTCCGGGCCTTATAAGCGGATCCACGACTCCACCACGGTCTCCAGAACGTTGATGTAACTGCCGGCTGTCACCTTCATACCCTCCTCGAAGTGTGGTGACATGATTTCTTCCTCGCTGCTCACGACCCCCCAACACCATCACAGTCGACGGGAATTGGGTGTGCATAACGGCAGGCACATCAACAGTATCTTGGCAGATCCAGCAATCGTTTTGACGGTTGACCTTCCGGTCTTGGATAAAGTTCTTCTCGTCTGAGAAGAATATCATAAAACCAACGCTATCGTGCGTGATGTCGTTGAGGAGAGCTTGCGCTTTCAGTTATCTGTCCATTTTGTTTTGTTCAGTCAACAACTGACGGTTCCGAAACACAAATGATTTCCACTGCAGGTCCTAATGCACTGCCAGATGGACTGTCGATGTGGCCACGCCCATTTCCGTCGCCAAGGTATGCATGCTTTGTCCACGATCATCTTTGATCTCCTCTTTCAGCTTCGCAACGAAATCGTCATTTCTTATCCGATCTGATCGCTTCTTGTGTTGTTTCCTGGCATCAGTAACAAGTTCCGGATGCTCTGATTCTCTAAACTTCCAAGCACCGTCATAAACTTGGTTGTTGCTGTACCCAAACCAGACGATGATTTCTTTTGGTGTCTTCCCGGCGCGAAGCGATTCGTGTATCGCTGCCCGACGATCGTATTCCCGGCTCATCGTTCTGTGCTCGCCAACCGTCGAAAGCACGCTGATGCCTCGATGACGAGCAAACGCAGAGGGCGCCCCGATACAAGGTAGCCTTATCTGTTTCCCCATCACTACTGCTTATACACATTCCGGATTTACCTCGAACGCCCTGTATATTGGGTGTCAAGAATATTAAGATACCCCCGCTCATTCTTCCTTGTGAATTCTTGGTGGTAGAGCGTTGGCGTAGTATTCGGGAGGTCGTAGGTTCGATCCCAACGGCGGACCATTCTGACTTAGGGTTTTCCTCAGTCACACGAGGCAAATGTCACGATTGCTCTAACTGCCACCTTCCAGAATCCTTTCCCGGCCTGAGTCTTAGATGTCTAAAGGCCATACATAAAATTAAAATTCATTGTCAATTCAAAGACAGTAATGTTAATTACAGGACATATAGATTAAACCCAATTTGAATATATCGTGGTAGATGAAACTTACAAATAGAAGCAGGAATGTTATTTGTAACATTTATTACTTAAAAAACAGAAACATAATTTAAAATAAAATTTTAAAAATAGACAGTTTTGTGTGTCAGATTCCAACTCATTAACACACTTTTCTTTTTTAAAAGAAGTTGAAGTGATCAGGATTCGAACTCGCGACCTTACGCACGACAAGCAGACAATATATCCATCAGACCACTGTGTCTTGTTATTCTTGTTATAATAACACAATATTTATTGCAAATTATCGATCTTGTGCTGGTCTGCGAACTCATAACGAGACAAATATGATAGTTTCCATGTCAAGGCATTGCTGTTATCAACTTAAGATAGAAAAAATGAGCGGAGCAAATCAATACGTTTAAATTAAAAAACTAAAGACGTGTAAGAGTTTATTCAACTAACTAACTTATTGGCTTCATCGGACACGCTGAATTTCATTAAAAACAGCAACCTGTAACGAACCAGTTATCTCGTTCCTCATTGGATCCTGCCAGCCAATCAAACACAGTCTGCACAAAGTGTGCCTTTAAGTACCAACGTTCACTGATTCCTTCCCACCCCCTTCCAGTACATCTATGCATACACCTTAGATGTACTTAATTGTATTTTGGCATACAAATAAAAGGTATCGAAAGCTAGAATGTAGATACATATACCAGGTCTGGTCAGCGTGGTGTGCAAGGGAGCACGGTGCGTCCGAAGAGAGCTGGGTGGCGTGAGCCTCAGCGCATACCCCGATTAATGGTGAGCATAGGCAATGTAGGACTTTTGCGTATGACCACCGCTCCCCTAGGCCTGTGCCAACCCTTCGAGTTTGCATTTTTAGTTACCATGGGTTAGCGGAGGTTAGGTAAAGTCAGGTTCGCACAAACAGATAGAAATGTATTTTGAAAGAAAGAAACGAAAATGTAGATACATAACCGAACCTGACCTTACCTAACCTACCCTAACCCATGGTCACAAATTTTATATAATCTACGACAAATGGCAGAAAGAAATTATTAATGTTAAAATATGAACTTAGCAAAATATTTTTTTCAGACACGAAGAAGAAAATCTTACCTTTTTTTAAAAAGAAAAATGCACTTTTCAACACAATCTTGAAAATGCAAGAAAGGAATTATTAATAATAAATTAAAACTTTTCAAAATATATATTTAAGAAAAAACTCGCCCGGTCGCCGATAATCGAACCAAGTGAGCCAGCGTTCTACCAATACGCCACGCTAGGCAGCTGACAACTGTTGCTCTTGGCGCTGTATTTAACTCCAACCGTTTACATAACTCACTTCTGCCAAAAGCACTTTGAACTCAAAGTTTCTAATAAATTTCTATTTATTCTTACCGGTTCGATTGGCGAATAAGCAAGTGGGATTTACGTTCTTGAAAGATGGTTCTGAAATCTAGGATATATATAAATAACCCGCTGAGGGTGGCGAGTTTAATGGCTGATTTAACAATGTACAATTGTGTTCATAAAATATTATTATTATTTCTACTGCAGTTTATTCAAAAGGAATTAAGAGTATTTCTCTGCACGTGTCGTTGTTGCTTTGTGATAGGAATTTTAGTGTTTTTCAAAATGCTGAATGATGGAAGTACAGTGGATATACACCTTATGAACACACGGAATTTATTGGATCGGCAAAAGGAACGGAATGTTTCTTAAGAAGGGTTCTTTAGATAAATATGTTCACCATCAAAAAATAATTTGACGTTTGTTTTTAGAAAAGGATCCAAGTCCACAGTCAAGATCAGACAATATTTCTCTCTCGAATATTGAATATAGGTCTTCAAATATAAGATACGTTACTGTATCAGAAACTAGATACATTTTCAGCTTGTAACGGTATCGCTTGTGGAAACAACCGAAAAAGATGGGCGCCAATATATATGGTACGTACCTGAACGACCCTATCCTATCCACTAGATACACCGGATATAACTCCAGAAGAACATATCTATCTGCAATATATCTTCAATTTGCCACGGCTTCTGGGTGTGGGATAACCAACGCTGAGCTGAAAGGCAATTAATTATTAGTTGAAGAATAAGAGAGAATAGATGAGGTTTTGATCAGTAGACCTACCTGCCTGTTGAAGACGAACCAGAGCCAAGGAATGGTAAAGGACTCCTTTCAGAGACAGGAACGAATCATCTACCTGCCTATTGAAGACGAGCCGATGCAATTTTGGAATAGGTTGAGCCCCTACCTGCTCATTGAAGAAGGGCCAGGGCTGAGATTAAGTTGAGGACTTTTAACGGAGCCAATGATACAACATCTACCTGCCTATTGAAGACAAGCCGATGCTGCGGTTAGGTTGAATAGCCCCTACCTGCCTATGGAAGACAAGCCAGGGTCGGGATTTGGTTTTCTGAATAGTGTTTACCTGCCATTTGAAGACGAGCTGACACCAGAATTAGGATGGGTTGAAATAGTGTTTACCTGCCTATTGAAGACGAGCCGACACCGGTAATAGGTTTTTGGATAAGAGGTTGTAGGATAAGATGTAAAGCAATAGCTGATGAAGCAGAACCGCAAAAGCAATGTCAATAAAGAAAGCAAGAGAATTTCAAGATAATATTGGTTTATTAGTGGACAACATCCAAGAAGAAAACACCAAGCAATAGAGCTTGATGTGGTCTGTGCCGTTGCCCAGGAAGATTTGATTCAGAACTCCCTGAGGCCATCTTATATATTACTGATTATGTGACGTCATAGCGTCACGTGATACCTTGCTTCGGAACTTTCCGATTCGTGACGCCATGATTTCCGAAATTACAAGTCTGCACCAAGCTCTCTTTTTTGACATATGCATATACTTGACATTCTGAATTCTTAGTACGCCATTTTATGCTTTCTATACAATACATAATACTTCAAATTGTGCTCAAATAAGTATATCGGGTGTTGCAAAATAATTGTTAAAACTCTTGGGAGATTATTCCTGACGCTGAGACAAGAAAAAAAATCATCTTGAACTTTCGGCGATCGGAGAAGTTTCGCACATACAAAGTGCCGAAAGAATTAGAAAATGAATTTCGGACGCCAATATTTCGGAAACTATCCAACGTACAGAGCGAGGGGAAAAAATTATCATACAAAGTCATACCTGTTCTATTGAAATATCCATGCTTCAGAACCCTACAATGCACGCGCAAGGGATTTCCCAAAGGAACGTGGGGATTCTCGGACAATCTGCCAATGAAAGATTGGTCTAAATGGATATGAATGCATAGAGTTCCCACTTGGTAACATTAATTCGTTTGTATTAAGTCGATATTTTAAACAAATACCAAATGACGGATGGTTGCATAATCGCCAGGTACGGATGATGGCCAACAGTGACGTTCTGAGTATTAAATGGAGTAAACTGTAGCCTCATGGTCTATGAAGATATCTGCAGTGTCGGTAGAGCACAACACATTAAACAGCGTGATTCACAAGTGTGGAAACACGTAATGAAAAAGGCCCAGAAATGTACTCTACTAAACTTGAGTTCAAAGCGATGGAAATGTAAGGAGTAGAATCAATAACATGAAAGTCATTGTTAATTCGCTCCAGGAAAACATCGGGATGTCACCTTACGTGAAAGCGGTGAGTACCTATTATACTTTGGGAAAGGAAGTTAAATTTTAGTGAATACAAATCCTCGATTTTTTAAATAGGTCACAATTCTATCCAGGTTACAATCCTTGATGTCTTACAATTGCTTTGTTTAATTTGTTGTTCTGTCTGTCGTCCTGGCCTGTGTCCATTTTCTAGTTTTGTTCGTTTCGTTCCGTTCCATAATTCTTGCTTGTAATCAAATGGTCCCGAGTTTGATTCACGGTGGGAACACAAGTGGTTCGGAACCCACATTAAACTGAAGGACGTCATTATCATCCCACGGAAGTCAATGGAAAACCACCAAAGCTTCACCTTCTAATCGATGAACTGCTTTCGTGCAGAACACGATATCAGCATCGGTTGTGATTGGCGAGGGAAGTCATCCCACAGACAAGTGAAGGGATAAAAGCCATTTGTATTTCTGGGCCCATACGACTCAATGGCAGCGTGGTGTGAAATTGCTACCATGAAAGGAACGACCACAAAGGCGAAAAAAGTAATCAGAGGTTTGAAGAACTACATCCGAAAATGACGCTATGCAATCAGAGTAGGCTGAGAACGATTTCAGCTATGTGATACAGAAAGTTCCACTAGAGGAGCGGGAAGTACATGTCATCTGTAACGTATTCGCGTTGGTGGATACACCTAGAGACTGTTTTTAGTCGACAGCTGATCGTCCTGTAAGTTCTTCGGTTTGCTGCTCTGAGTTTAATCTGGCTTGTGCGTGTCGTTGAATTGCGCCAACGAGTATTCTACCTTGAGTACGTACTCCAGTGTTCCTTTTGGGTTTGTAACAACTCTGTGGACACCTGTGTGACATTACGTGGGTGCTAATCAAAGTAGTCGTAATACGTCACTGGGAAGTAAAATTTCCCCCGTTTTTTATCAGTTCTCGAACAGGATAATGGCTAAATACTCTAACCACGAACTTGCCGATATTCATCTCGTTTATGGGAAGGCACACAAAAACAGCCTTGAAGCACGGCGTTTGTATCAGGAACGTTTTCCAAATAGGCGACTACCAGCACATACACTCTTTGCACGACTTGATGCTCGACTGCGTGAAACTGGTTCGCTACTACCCCGTAAGGGGGATTGTGGAAGACCCCGCACTGTGCAATTTGAAGAGGAGGTGTTGGACACGGTACGGGACGATCCTGGCACTAGCACACGTGCTATTGCTCATCCGAGACAAACCCACCATACTAATGTGTTCCGCATTCTTCAGGACGAGGGTTTGTACCCATACAAATTGCAGAAGGTACAGCACATACTACCTACGGACTTTCCCCAGCGCATGGATTTCTGCCAATGGTATGTGCAACAAACACGAACCATTCCAGATTTTCCAACAATAGTGTTGTGGACCGATGAATCCATGTTTACTAGAGACGGTTTCTTCAACATCCACAACAGTCACGTCTGGTACACAGACAATCCCCACGCAATCCTTGTGCTCCATCATCAACATAGGTTCGCAGAGAACGTGTGGTGTGGCATAGTAGGAGACCATTTGATAGACCCGTGCATTTTCCCAACTTCTTTGAATGGTGGGAGTTATTGAGTATTACCTGGACTTTTGGAAAACGTGCCACTCGCAGATAGACAACGTATCTGGATCAGCACTACGACGACGACACGCATTTCGACCGGGAAACCAGGGTCATACTGAACGATATTTTCGGTGATCACTGGATTGGCAGGGGCGGACCTCGTCCGTGGCCACCTCGCTCCCCCGACCTCACACCAGTGGATTTCTTTTTGTGCGGAGAAATGAAAAGGCTCGTGTACGAAACCCCCTTGAAAAGTGCTGAGGATCTCGTTGCTCGTGTCACTGCCGCTGCTTGGACAATTAGTGACATGTCACATGGATTTGCGCCTACCAGACAATCTGTGCTTCGCCGATGTCAGCTTTGTATTGAAGTCAATGGCGGACATTTTCAACAACGTCTCTGAGTATCCCAGTGTTTGTGAGTCTTTCTCTGCACTGCATAGATCCTAGAGCTTTATGTTAATTGATTTCTATGGGCGGAGGTTGTGCGCTTCTCAGAGGCATTCCTTCCAGATCTTCTATGCCTGGGAAAGTTACCTGCCATCGTGAATGTTTCCTCTACCTTCTACATCTTCATTCTTTTGTGGATTACCCACTTTCTTTGGAAATACCTCTTGTACAGCCTGACGAGATATGTGTTTCACTTTTGTTATTCCTACTGCAAAGTAGTTTGTAAACAATCGGAGATTTACGACGTTTTTTTTCTGTTCTTCATGTAGTTTTTTTATCCTTTGGGATGGTGTTCCAGCAGTAGTGCGACATGTGACAAATTGTTTTATTTTCTTCTTAGTTCTGGAATATGCACCGTGTGCAACATATGAATTTGAGGTGTTATTTTACTATATTTCGAGTGCGTGATATTGTCTCAGAAGAAGTGGGACATGATAAAATTTTGTTACTTTCAAGTTGTATCAGAATTTGGAGCATATATTATAGAAGAATTCAGAGATTTATTTTCCTATGTTTTAAATGTGGGAAAGTGTCCCAGAAGAAGTGGGACATGGATACAATTGTGTTCTTTTTACGTTGCACTAGAATGTGAACCGTGTGTAATAGAACTTACAAAGTTATTTTTCTATTTTTCGCATGTAGGTCGGTGTCCCAGCAGTAGTGGGACATGTTGACATTCATCTTCATTTTTATTGGCAACATTTCGATCTCGACATTATGTAAGGGATCACAATTCCCCACTTTCTTTGTGAGTCCCCTTGCGCAATTTCAACTGGGCCTCAGTTGTTGCACTATTATGGGTATGCAACCTTGCACAGCATATTGATTTGGTTTGAGGTAATATTATTGGCGAATTGGCAATGACTTTCATGTTATTGATTCTTCTCCTTACATTTCCATCGCTTTGAACTCATGTTTACTAGAGTACATTTCTGGTCATTTTTATTACGTGTTTCCACACTTGTGAATCACCCTGTTTCATGTGTTGTGCTCTACCGACACTGCAGATATCTTCCTAGAACATACGGCTACAAATTATCTCCACTTAATACTCAGAACGTCACTGTTGGCCATCATCCGTACATGGTGATTATGCAACCACACACAACGGGCATGAAAGTGTCCGTCATTTGGTATTTGTTTAAAATATCGATTTAATACAAACGAATTATTGTTACCAGGTGGGAACCCTATCCATTCATATCTATTTAGACCAATCTTTCATTGCCAGATTGTCCGAGAATCCCTACTTTGCTTTGGGGAATCCCTTTCGCGTGCATTGTAGGGTTATGAAGTATGCATATTTCAATAGAGCAGGTATGACTTTTTATGTTATTTTTTACCCGCGCTCTGTACGTTGGATAGTTTCCGAAATATTGGCGTCCGAAATTCATTTTCCACGCTTTCGGCACCTTGTAAGTCAGAAACTATGTCCGATCGCCAAAAGTTCAAGATGATTTTTTTTCTTGTTTCAGTGTCAGGAATCACCTCCCAAGAGTTTTAACAGTTATTTTGCAACACCCGATATATGTAATGAATACAAATACGGCATTTAATGCTTATAAAACTTCTCAACTATGAAAACTGTTATTCTTATCTAATTTTATCTACCTTTTAGCTGATTGTTGAATTAATAATTCTGGAAATGACTCTATGCAATTCAAAGCTTTAGGTGCGACATTGCGGATAAAATATGAAACAGAGAATTAATATAAACCAAGTGTATGTCCCGTTACAAGCTACATGATATGAATAGTCGAATTATCAAGTTATAAGCGAACGAATTATCTAACAAGAACTTTCTCAATCAATAAGAAAAATGCAAGAATTAAAGAAAATTAATCCATTCATTCCTCGAAAAAAGGTGTACTCTTCAAGGAAACGGTTAAATTTCCAACTACTTCAGAAGATGAAAAATATTTTGGTAAATAAGTCAATATATTTATTTATCTGTTTGTATATATCAAGAACACTTCAACTGGAACAGGGAGTCTAGTATCCAATTACGAAATATACAGTTCAAGGGCTCTTTAACAAATATACACAGAAAATAGAAAAGAAACCAAAGAGAAATAAAACCTAGAAATAATAAAGCACATTCAAATATCAGTATTAGTAAAACAACTAAAACCTTATGAGCTGTAACAGATTATGTTTTTAATTGTAGGCTACGTTTAAATTGCTCATGTAGAAATGGTTAAGTACTCTTAAATATCTCTTAAAATTGAAATTAAAATCTTAGTCTTGGTATTAAGTTATAGAAAAACTTTGTCATTAACTACAGAAAATTCTTTAAAATATGAAATGTTTCGGTTTTTGTTTGTTTTAATGTTTTGTTATGAGGTTGCAGTCATGTATAGAGTTTAAGTAAGAATAGGTAGAATGTATATATGTTATTCGAGCAATCAAAGTTTCATTCATGGTTATGTACAGAAGAAATGTAGAAATATTTCGTGTTTATTAATCAACGTTGCATAGTAACACTTAATAATAAACACCTGATAGGGCATCCACCTTAAATATTAATATTCTCAGGTATTTAAGAATATACACACTAAATCAAAACAGCGGAGTTTTCAACCTTTCTGAGCGCAAAAAGGGCCCACTCTTTGGTAGAGCGGAATTTTTAAGAGCTGTTGCGAACGAAACCGCTCTCCGTTTGGATGGAAAATATGCTCTTTCTAGATGAAATACCGATGAATTTGGATGTAATTTATTTTCCAAACTTGAAAGACCGATTTCTCATCTTTCGGAGTGGTTTATATTTCATCCTTTTAGAATGATTTACAATTCATTATACAACGTTGTTCTCCGCAATTTTTTACTACGAAGATTATTGGAAGACTAGGCTATACTGGGAAAATTATCGTGTTGCGTTTAATTAAAGGTGACAACAGAAAACTTAAAAACTTTTCTGTTAGAAAAATATAACAGAATACGTCAGGAGTAAGATATGTACTGTACACTACGCATCAAAAAAATTGCGACAGCGAACGCCGTGCAGCTAGGCAACCCAAATGGCACCTTCTTATCCTATAATCGTGTCCGGTAAACAGATCCCCTCTTTCTCCTTCCTTCGCCTCGTCCATACTACAATCAGCAAAAAGCATGAGCATTTTTTTTTCAAAATAGGTATGTATTAGTATCGATAAAATGAAAGAATAAAAGCGAGACGAATCAATATACATAAGTTGATGGAGGGAGAAATTGAAACATACAATGAAACATTGAAACCAATGGATGTCTGTTAAACAGAGTCAAAGAAATGAGAGAGAGAGACAGGAAAGTGGAGAGAAAAGAAGATAAAAGTATGGAACTTAAACTTAGTAAAAAATATTAAGTTCAGTTCCCACACTATAAAGTTAAGTTCCCACAATCTAACAGCAAGATAGAAGTGACTTTTGGATTTCATCTGTGTTCAGAACTATTCGGATATAGAGACGGGTGCTTCAAAAATTCATTAAGTCATCACCACTTTCAAAATGGCGACCAAACTTGGTGGTCAGATTAAATACTCATGATTTCCAGTGCAACTACAGAGTTTTGAGACACATATAACATAATGTCAAAAGTGTAACACACATGCTTCGTTTGCGCGGGGTTCGGTTGCGAATTCGGTGGGGCTCATTGAACGTACTGGCTCGGAATACATTGTAATCACTGATCTGAAGGATAAATTGTTCATGTTATTAGTCTTAGAAAGAAACACTATAGCATTTGTTAAGCACGTTTTGTGTATAGTCACCTGTAGGGTGTCGCTAATATAGTCACCTGGACTGCTAATTTGAAAACCTGCGTTCGATTCTCCACCAGCCAGTTTCTTTGCATACACTGAAGTATTCAAAGAGATCTTCATCTCCCGCCGGAGAAGTTACGAAGCATCACTGGCTATAATCAGAGTTAACAGTGTGTTTTATTTAGCGTAATGATAATATACTTTTCATGTTTTTCATTGGTCTTTCTCTCTTTCTTGATGTATTGTTATCGTGTCTTCATTGCTTCTTTCTCTTCTTCTTCTTCTCCCTCTCTATTCATCTTTATTTTTTCACTTACGTTACACACACACTCACTCTCTCTAGTTTTGCGTGTTCCAATTCCGGGCCACTCTTGATGATCCGGTGATAGCGCCTGACCCAAACATAAGTGACCCGATCTGGAAAATCTATTTAACTGGGAATTTCGTCGTCGTATTTTTTGTGTTAACGGGCTAACATATCCGATCCTACTCACCCCCTGAAAGAAACACTGTTCAAACGCAATGAAATAATTAAAATAGCTCCTTCATCCTCCGGGCTATCAGATCTAAATCGAACCACCGCGTCCGAATGCGTTCGAATTTTACACCCGGCGACACAGTCCAAAACTTGACCAGCATCCCCCGACAGCCGGTAACCCGTTTCAGCTCTGCCGTGTTCATTCTATCTGTGCGAATTGTTATAACACTACTTCATTAGGGTTGTAATTATTAGAACGTTATATTCGCAATAGGTGGAATATATAGTGGCATGTCCAGAACAGATATTTTTAAGATATGAGTAGAAAATGGTCCCTTTTTTGGCCATTTCAAGAGAAGAATTATTTTTATATTAGTTTGGCACAAAATTAGTTTCTATTATTTATCAACATACTTTTAAATGTGTTCCTTTTTTCACGTTTGAAATGTGGAACATGTAATGTGTGCTATGCCGATAGGAACATGTTCATTTTGCTTTTGATCATTTGTAACTTTTCATTTTTATACAGTGTGCATATGTAATCTTGGCTCTTTCTGATAGAAATTATCATTCATTCATTTTCTTTTTATGTTCAGTTTACATTAGTAGTCTGGAATAGAAAGTATGGCCTAAGGTATCTACTGTGTTTGTTAGAATCAATGGGGTGTTAACCCCAAATCCTCGAAACTACCCCAACGTTAACATTTTTATGGTCAAAAGTTGATAGACACAGAGCACAACTACCTACACCCTGCCAATTTTGACTTTGCATCCCCTCCAATCTAAAATCCTGGCAGAATACCTGATTATAATGTATTCCGATCCAGTAAGTTCAATGAGACTTGCCGAATTTGCAACCGAACACCGCGCAAACAAAGCATGTATGTTACACTTTTGACATTATCCTATTTGTGTCTCAAAAATCTGCAGTTTCACTGGAAATCATGACTATTTAATCTGACCACCAAATTTGGTCGCCATTTGGAAAGTGACTAAATGAATTTTTTCCAAGCACCCGTCTATATATTCGAATTGCTCTAAAAAATGTAAAATTCAAACGTCATTTGTATCTTGCTGTTGGATTTGTGGGAACTGAACTTTATAATGTTAGGTTCTTTTTTACTACGTTTAATTCCATATTTTTATCTTTACTTCTTCTTCTCTCCCATTTCTCTCTCTCTCTCTCTCTCTCTCTCATTTCTCTGCCTCTGTCTAACAGACATCCATTGGTTTCAATTTTTCATTGTGCCTCTTTAAATTTCTCTTACTACTTATGTATATATTGATTCGTCTCGCTTTTATTCTTTCATTTTATTAATACTAATACATGTCTATTTTGAAAACATGATGTACACATGATGTTTGCTGATTTTAGTACGGGCGAGACGAAGGGAAGAGAAAGAGGTGGTCTATTTACCAGACATTATTATGGGATAAGAAAGTGCCATTTGGGTTACCTAGCTGCACGGTGTTCGCTGTCGCAATTTTTTTGATGCGAAGTGTACCAGAAATCTTTGAAGGTTATTTCGAAGTATCTGAAGAGACGACAGAAACCATTTATAAGGCGTATTATCGCTGTTGGGCGGCTAGCTGACGGATAGTTAGCCGGAAGATACCGGTTTCCAATCTCCTCTTGTTTAATTTTTACTCTTTTTCATTCATAAGTAAATTACATTTCCTTCTTACTACTTACGAATAAATACTCTCTTTTCCAAATGATGTAGAAGTCCCAGACGTAATGAAAGGAGAAGTGGATAAAGTACTTCGAGGGATGAAGAACGGAAAATCACCAGGAGAAGATGGACTCACAGCAGAGATGTTTAAATGGGGAGGTGAAAAAATGAAAGAGGAACTTGCTAAATTATTCTCGATGTACCTGAGGAAGAGAGAAATACCCAGAAGTTTTAACAATGCTGTTATAATTGTACAAGAAAGGGGACAAAGAACGCGTAGAAAACTACAGACCAATTAGTTTACTGTCAGTCCTATACAAAATGTTGACCAAAGTTATTTTGAATCGTATTGAAACTTAGATTTTAACCAGGGAAGGGAACAAGCCGGATTTCGTCGTGGATTTAGCACAATGGACCACATACAAACATTGAATGAAGTTATGGAGAGGACTAATAAATATGAACTTCCACTATGTTTGGGATTCATAGATTTCGAAAAAGCTTTCGATTCGGTCTCCTTGTTAGCAGTACTTAAATCACTTGAACATCAAGGCATCGAAAGTGCATACATCAAGTTACTGCGAAACATTTACTCGACTGCCACTTCTGTCATCAGACTGCATCAAGACAGTGAAAAATTTAAAGTTGGAAAAGGGGTAAGGCAAGGAGATTCAATTTCTCCAAAACTGTTTTATGCGGTCCTGGAGAGAGTGTTCCAGAATTTAAACTGGGATGAAGTTGGAATTAAAATTAATGGCGAATATCTTCATCACCTACGGTTCGCTGATGATATAGTCCTGTTTGCTTCAAGTACAGAAGAACTACAAACCAGAATGGAAGAACTAAGTAACGAGAGTTCAAATATAGGCCTTAAAATGAACTTAAGTATAACAAAAGTAATGTACAACCAACATGCTGCAAAGAAGGAAGTGAAGATTAACGGAGAGACAACATACTTGATGAGTATGTTTACCTAGGCCAGCTTAAAACATCGAATGTCAAGTTGACTGATGAAATAAATAGAAGATGTAAAATGGCGTGGAGTTCTTTTGGAAGACTACACTTTATTTTCAAAAGCAAACTTCCAATGTGTCTGAAGCGTAAAGTTTATAATCAATGTGTCTTACCTGTAATGATGTACGGCTGCGAAACTTGGACATTGAATGCGCAAACGACTCAAACATTGAGAGTTACACAAAGAGCAATGGAGAGGTGCATGCTAGGAATAACCAGGAGGGACGGGAAGAGAAATGAATGGATTCGTGCACAAACAAATGTAGAGGATGTAATCAAGACTGCGAAGAAGATGAAGTGGAGATGGGCCGGTCACATAGCTAGACGAACAGATGGAAGGTGGACGACAAATGTACTACAGTGGATTCCTAGAGAAAAGAAACGACCGAGACGACGTCCAATGTAAGATGGGTAGATGAAATCAAGCGTTTTTCAGGAGCTACATGGATGAGGATAGCAGCAGACCGAGATATGTGGAAAGAAAAGGGGGAGGCCTTCATCCAGCAGTGGATAGAAAACTGCTGAATATGATGATGATGATGATGATGACTCTCTTTTCCCTTTTTACATTTTCAATATTTTATTGGGTCATTTTCGTGTTCAAAAGATGAAAACGTTATTTGAATAGATGGAAATTCACCTAAAAATATGTCTATACCTTCCCATCGAAATGAACCTTCCCATCATATATCCCATATTTTTAAACATAAATTTTTCATATTTTTTTTTTTTTTAAATGAAACTTAACTAAAGGATTGCTTCCGTTTTGCGGTCAAATTGAGCGGAATTTCGTTGTCTTCATTTAGTGTGTAAGTAATGAAAATATTCTCTTTGTATTCTTTAAATTTCTTTTAATTTCAAAAGGCTACTTAATGCTTCTATTTCAGGCAAAACCAAATTGCTCCTGAATAAAATCAAATGGTTCATAAAGAATTATCCAAAACAAAGAGTTAAAGTCATAGTTTTAACCACCCTTTCACGTCACAATGAATATGCCATATTCCCTTTCAGGTATATGGCATACCTCTTTCTGAGTTCCAGTTCCTGAGATCTAGAGAGAACAGAGAATCATACAAATGGAGAACAATAAGCGATTGAAAAGAACATGTCAGTTGTAGAATGAAAGTCATAGTTTCAGCACCGTTGTAGACCATGGGCACTCCAACGGTTTAAGGATCATATCTGTCGGACTTGTAGTTACTGAGATCTAGGCATAGGACTGACGAAAAATACTTAGCGATTGAAGAGGACCTGTCTTTGTTGGGTTCGGTATGGTTTTCCGCACCGTTTCAGACAATGACGAATCGAATGGTGTATCGCTCATCTCCGTGTGATTTTAGTTGCTGAGGTCTACGGAGCAAGAAAAATGCAGAGAGTGAATACTAAGTGATAGGAAAGAATCTGTCAGTTTTGGACTCAATCGTACTTTATCCCACCGTTTCAGACCACTACGAATTCAACGGTGTATATCTCATCTCGGTCGCACTTCTAGTTACCCGAGTAGCACGTCGGCCGATATGGGCATATTGGATTTTCCGACATCGATCGATATAGTTCAATGCCCCATGTTGGATGGCAAACATCTTGGCCAATATCGGTCAACGATACAGATCGACATCGTTCGACATTGATCATCGACGTTTGACATCGGTCATCGACATCGTTTGACATCGGTACTGCTTATATAAAGAATACTATTTTTCTGTAGCTAAAGTTACATCACTTCATTGTGCTAATGGATTGTAAAATTTGTCGATCACTGCTGGTTTCTAAAATAATGTTATTTTCGATATTGCTTTCATG
Source organism: Lepisma saccharinum (assembly GCA_022664845.1). Classification (NCBI taxonomy): domain Eukaryota; kingdom Metazoa; phylum Arthropoda; class Insecta; order Zygentoma; family Lepismatidae; genus Lepisma; species Lepisma saccharinum. The sequence continues at coordinate 2,327 of JAGDQP010020898.1, read as the reverse complement.
CTAAAATTTGTAGTTCCGCTCTATTGTAATCATTTCACGTCTCTTCCGCTTTTAACTTTATTTATTAATTTATTTATTTATTTTACATTTTTTGCCAAGAACTTAACAGTACAATTACAATGAAACAGCTTCAATTGAAAGAAATAAAGTAATACAAATGTAAATAAATATAAATTTAACTCAGTAATTTATCCACACACACCCGTAACACCCCCAGCACCCCCAAAATTTTCGGACACCCCCCGAAACAAAATTCCTTACACCCCCCAATTGGGTGGTGCAATATTCAAAATCTTGCTATTTTGGTTTTTAAAAGATTATGAATTCTTGTTTTTTAAGTGCCAATAGAAGAACTTTCGACAAGATAAATTTTCAAGCACTTTCCACTTTTTATATTTTGTCATTTTCCACTATTGATATTTTTCACTTTGTCTGATTAAGTTTGAAACAACTCTGATTTCTGAAGCGTTAAAGACGGACTCTTCCGGATTGCGGCAGTGATTCACCCGAATGTAATTCGGATACATTACTGCTGCGAGTGGGAAAAGGTCATCTTAAACGCTTAAGCAGTCAGAATTGTCCCAAACTTACCCTCTGCTGAAATTTGGAATTAATCTGATATATCCGGACCCGGTTCAAGAAAGTTACTTTGGCTGTGGAACGAAAGTGAATGGCATGTTTGTTTCTTTGCATAAATTATGGTAAACAAGATTATAAACAAAATAATTTTCCTCTAAAGATACAGGGTGAACTCGAAAGATGTGGAAAAACTTCGGGAGGTGATTTCTGAGATCAAAACAAGAAAAAAAGTCCTGTGGCAAATTTTCGAATTCCGCTTCGTGTCAGAAATACAGGGTTGCCAACGTGGAATAAAAAATCGACTGTTGAAAATTGTAACTGAACAGGAAGATGTGGGAAAACTTCGGGAGGTGATTCCTGTGATCAAAACAAGAAAAAAAAGTCATTTGGCAAATTTTCGATTTCCTCTTCGTGTAAAAGATACAGGGTTGCCAACGTGGAATAAAAAATCGACTGTTGAAAATTGTAACTGAACAGAAAGATGTGGGAAAACTTCGGGAGGTGATTTCTGAGATCAAAACAAGAATAACAGTCCTCTGGCAAATTTTCAAATTCTGCTTCGTGTAAGAGATACAGGGTTGCCAACTTGGAATCAAAAATCTACTCTTGACAATTGTAACTGAACAGAAATATATAAAAAAAATTCGGGAGGCGATTTCTGAGATCAAAACAAGAAAAACGTTCTGTGGCAAATTTTCGATTTCCTCTTCATGTAAGAGGTACAGGGTTGCCAACGTGGAATAAAAAATCGACTGTTGAAAATTGTGACTGAACAGAACGATGTGGACAACCTGTGGGAGGTAGTTCTTGATACAAAATAAGAGGAAAGGTCCTAGGAGAACAAGCAAAATGGTTGCAACAACAGCAAGCCAAGATGTAGAGTTGGCCAAATGTGAGGGAAAGTAAAGGTCAGAGCGATGTAGGTCGGATACCAACAACAGTAGAGGTGGTGGTTCAGGGCAACGTGACACTAAGCGGACTCAGGCTGGAACATTCGACAGGGTACGTCAGTCACTTATTCGACGTGTTAACGCTTGCATTGAAAGCCATGGGGGCATTTAGAACATTTACTGTGATTAAACTAGAGGTAAGTAAACTAGCTATTGCTGTGTTGTACGTATGTTGGCTACAAAATTACTCTTACAGAGAGCGAAGCCATAGTTACTATACAGTCTACAGATTATCATTCGTGCTCCGCGTGTCTCGCATGACTTCGCCCATCACCTGTGTGTTCGCTGTCCTTATCTTTTCAGTCATTCCGTTCGTGAGCATTTGTCGTAGTTGTCCACATTACTTGTTACGAGCGAAACTTGCGTCCGAGGGACGTATCGTCGCTGTCATGCGACAGAACCTTCAACTACCAGGCTGCTCCTACTTATTGAGACACCTCTGTCAGCGACACTATGTATAGTACAGTTTGCCATGATGCTCGTATATACATGTTTCCTGTTTGGATGTCTGGAATCACTTCCCGGAGTTTATCCATGTCTTTCTAATAAGTTACAATTGAAAACACACGATTTTTGATTCCAAGTTGGCAACCTTGTATCTCTTAAGGTGCAGTTTCGTTTGTGCGATTGGCGCATACGAAGATCGCAAGCAACTGCTGCATGCGCCACTGCATTGACACGTTGAAGGGAAATCAATGAAAGCGGTTTGGTTTGCGCGTTGGACGCATGGTGTCGCTAGCATCTGTTGCAACGACTCCTTCGGAGAGGAGTCAAGCTGCAGCAGTCGCAAGCGTTGCA
>JAGDQP010020897.1:0-32541 GCA_022664845.1 Lepisma saccharinum | reverse complement strand
GTTATGGTTAAACCAGTCTAAGAATTGGAATGCTCGATTAATGAGATAGAGTTTGTTTCTTCAGGAATATGATTACAAATTTTTGCATGTCAAAGGACGGTACAATATTGCCGCCGATACGTTAAGTAGAAGTTTCCCTCCCCCCTTGCATCCACATATTTTTTTGTGTACATGCTTTTCAAGCTTTACCTGATGATATTTTGAAAATTTCACCTGAAACTTTGATGCGGCAGCAAAGACTCTGCGATGATTATATTTTGATCATAAGGTTTTTCGAAGGAGATCCAAATCTTTTAGGCGATAAAAGAAGTCGTAACTCGAAACAGCACTACCGTTTGGAGAATGGTATTTTATTAGTTCGGAATTTTCATTTTCCAGAGGAATGGAAATATGTGTACCTTCTTCACTTGTAAAATCTATCTTGACTGCAATCTATCAATTTGGACATTTTGAAGTTGTCAGAACTTATGGAATGGTCTCGAAAATTTTCTTTTGGCGACATCAGCGAGCTGATATAAAAATGCATATAAAGGATTGTGTGACGTGTATGAAAACTAAGCCTTAAATTCATCCTACAGCAGTACCTTTGTCTTCTTTGAAAGTAACTGGAAAATGCCAGGTAATCAGTATTAATTTAATTGGAGATTACCCTATTGGTAAAGGACAAGCTTCTTGTGCAATGACAATTTTTGACTGTTATAATAGGTATTGTGTAGCCTATCCTCTAGGAAGAAGCACACCAAAGGCAGCCTTGTATTGTTTAGAACATCTTTATTTTGTCCATATGGGCACTCCTAGAGTTATTTTATGTGATAATGGTGCAGCTTTTCGCTCGAAGAAGTTCCTTGAAAGAATGAGTGAGTATAATATTAAGGTATATTACACGCCACCTAGACATCCAGCTTCGAATTTAGTAGAACGTGTACACACTGATCTGGTAAGGATATTTCGGTTGTTATGTAAAGATTCTCATGAAAAATGGGTTGAGCATCTTATTCAAGCAGTCCTTTTGTATAATTCATCAATCTCTGGAAGTTTGGGAATCTCTCCTGCACTTTTTCATATGAATGTTGATAATTCGAAACATGTTTTTCAACATTTTGGAATCTTCTGTAATGTTAAAGTAGATGAATTAAAAGATTGGAATAAGAAGATGATTATGGCTGATGTAAGACGAAAATGCATAATTCTAAAACGAAATCAAAAGATTAATGATAGGCAATCTTCTCGCAAGATTATCAAAAAGGGAGATCTCGTTTTTATGAAATTGTATTCACGAAGTAAGCTAATTTCGAAGAAAATCTCAAAATTCTTTGACCTTTATAGTAGACCCCTTTCGTGTGGAAAATAATTGGTACGAATGTTGCCGAACTTGTAAACTCCACTAACGGAAAGTCTGTTGGAATGCAGAGTGTAGAGCGTTTGAAATTATGGAAACCCAGTCCAGAAACACGCAGTCATTGGGAGCACGTGGTCAAGCAAAATATTAGAAGAGATTACTTAGCCAGTCTTAAGTGAATTCTAAATGAGAATTTAGAAAAAGAATAACAAGAAACTAACGTGAATTATGTCGAATTACGTTAATATGAATTTCTTTTTTGTTTAGATGAGGTGGTTTTGTACTATGCCTCTATACCTGATATAATTTTGCAGGAAGAGAACTTGCAGGAACTAGAAGGGTAACCTGCGCTCGCATTTCACAGAGGGCAAAAAGATCTTGTATTGAAGATGTTTTTGTAAGGGCGCAAAAAGCGACGGAGGTGTGTGCAGGAAAAGTAATCAAAGGCGAAATGAAAGATTAATAAAAATAAGATGGAAAAATAAAATGTCTAACGAAAACCTTTGTTGCGTACTTAACCTAATATCAGATGATAAGCGCTCGCATTTCAAAAAAGGAAAGAAGATCTTGTATAGCACATGTTTTTGAAAGGGCGCAAAAAGCGATGGAGGTGTGTGTAGAAAAAAAGTAATGGAAGGCGAAACGAAAGTAAATCAAAATAAGATGGCAGGATAGGATATCTAATGGAAACCTTTGTGGCGTACCTAACCTCATATCAGATGGAAATGTTGTTTTGGCTGGAATTAAAACGGAAGAAAAAAAAGGAAGAAAAAGATGTTTGAAACGTGAGAGGTAGATAAATACGAGTGATGTTATAATTTTGATCCTATCTTATGTGGTGATCTTTGGAATTGAAAGAATTTTGGAGGTGTCATTGTCGTCGACCCTGTTGTAGAGATAAGTATCGTGACCTATGTTTATTGGGGTTGAAACCGTGATGCAAGAGATCGAAGTAGCCGAGTGTCGCCGGAAAGGTATTTTATAGAGTGAGAAATTCCTCGTAGCCTAGTGGTTGAAGCAATGCTTGCCCGCCGGAGAAGGTGGTGTTTTTGGATAAATCCACTGATGGTTCACCTTGAATTGTTAATGGTAACGAAAGTTGTCTTCTACTTTGTTGATGTCATTCCATTATTTCCCACATGTTGTGATAAAGCTTGGAGGAAGTTATTTCTAGAGGAAAAACAGAGAAATGGAAACAATGCCTCTAGACTGTTAAAAATGTTTGCTATTATGCATCTGTATGGAACATATTTTTCTCTCCGCCAATTCATCTGTCTTGTTTTGAAATAATTTGTAAGGAAAAAGAGGAAGAAAAAAATTAAGAAACTGGAAGAAACGTCAACGACGTAGAAATACATCGAATAGATGGTGCTTATTTGGAGTGCAAGATTTTATCTTTGGAAGGGATGCACCAAGAAGAAATTGTCATATTTTCTTTTATGCTCTCTTATTTTCTCCTTTTACCTAAGTCCATCTTATCTTTTTTTATCTCGAAGTGATATTTGTACGAATTCATAAATTTCGATATAGTTCAAATTTCCTATATTCCTTTTCATCTCACAATATATGTATATGAGTTTAATAGGTGGTAATATACATCTCATATGATAATATTTAGTGTAATAAGTAAGGATGGAAAGATGATACCATGATAAATATTTCAGTATATTATATATAATATGATAATGTGTCTAAGAATGAGTTAATCAAATAATAACTTCCATATTTTAATTAATGATGTTAAATGACTTTGATGGAATGTCATTTTTATCCCTTTATTTGTTGTTTTTAATTTTCAACAAAGATAAACACGGAACTATAACGATGGTTAGTTATATACCGCCTTTATGGTGGAAATGAGTCAACAGTTATTTCTGTAGAAATTGAGTTCCACGATGTTTACGAAACTTAAAACTGTGTATAAGAATGCAGATCAACAATTTTTTAATCTTTTGTCTGTTTTCATACTTTGAACTTTCCTGAAATTCAAGACTATAAGAATAAAAACCTTTAGGGAGAGAAATGCTGATAAACCTTTGTTACTTGCTTAACAAGACATACTTTTAGTCTGTTACTTGATTTTCTAAATCTTCGTGTTGGATACATTCCTGTGGTGTTTGATGATAGTGTCTGTATATGTTGAAACGTCGTCAAGAAACAGGAAAATGATATATATCTATTATGATGTGTATAATAATTTTTGAATTGATGAAACTATTCTTAGAATTTGATAGTGTTTAATATTTGTGTTTATCTATATAAATATGGGTTGTTGAAAGAAAACATTAACCTAATTAAAGATATTTATGATATTATATGAGGATACGGTCCAGGATTCTTAAAATTAAACCTAACTGCGATTATGTTTAATTTGTGCTAAGTTCGCGTGCCATTTTGTAACAAGAATGCTACAAAAAAAATGTATGTCTCATAATATATATTTTTGGTTTGAAAATGAAGAGTGGGATAAAAATCTTTCTTTAATCATGTTTAATTATTAACGATGAATATTTTGTGTAATTATTATTTTACTCAATGCATTTCTTATGAGAGTGAATAAGATTTCTATTTAGCTTGGTTTTAACGCTAAATCTCGGAAGCGACGGGCAGGAGTTTCCCGTTACTCAAAGACTATAGACGCCAAGTGTACTCTCGAACCCCTCATATTGCGTTTGATTTTAATACACATTACCTTATTTGGAGATTGCTCTTCCATTGTGTATTGTATCCTGTAACTATTCTTTGTGTGGTGGAGGTGTCCGTAAGGTTGATTTTAGTATGTTCATTTATGTATCTATGGACTGAACCCACATTACGTGACTTTTGTCAGACTGTATGTGCAATGCATTATGGCAAAGAGGTCGCTTTTTAACATAGTGATTTGCCGGAGTGCAAGACAGAACCTCACTGACACCCGTACAGACAATTTCGTGTTCGGCGTCTCCAGAAATTGCGGGAAGAAACGTAAGTTAGTTCGTGATCTTACGTCAGCACTATGTGGGAACATTACCGTTCTTATACTGTCATGAAGTTGTTTTATGTGACAGAAAAGTGTCGTCCTTTTGTATTTTGGACCAATGTGTAGTGACGTCGAACTTCCTTGCAAAACCACGCAATCATTACGCGCGGATGGATATGTACCATCGTTGCAGCGACAGAAGTTCTCGCTGAGGGAAAGGGTCACCCAACTTTGACGAAAGTGTACATTTTCTTTCCTTATTCTATTGAATGCGTATACACATTTTGTTCATAACGTGTTGTTGTTATGAACTCCCATAGTGACGTTATAAATGTGGAACCTTCTCAATCTTAAAGTGTCGCTATTTAAACTTTCCAGAACTAAGACGTAACAGTCATGGTTTGACCAGCACAGTCTGCGTGAATGGGACATTTGTGGATCACTCACCGGAGTCCAGGCTTCGCGTTGAAGGGGTCTAAGTGACTTTCAATTCCGGTGCGCGATCAGCTGACTGCTTAGTGCTACGTTATTCCTATCCTCGTAGTCAGGAAACTGAAGTGTTTTTAACTTGAATTAAAGAAACCTTATTTTTAACAAGAATATCATTATTGGACATTTATTTTCTTTTACTTCAACGCATACTGAATTCGTCAAGTTTTTTTTAACATTATTTTTTTTCTCTTGTTCTACAAGATGAAAGGAACATAACTTGTGTGTTTCCAGTTGAGAGGAACATTTACTGGAATGTTCATCGATACCATTTAGTTCATTATTTGGTGTTCTTTCATTATTTTGATTTTATAGAAAAAGGAAAAGAACAAAATAACCAGTGTGAGAGTGTGAACCAGACACACTCTAGCGTAGTATCCTTTGAATTTTAACAGGGAAAATGTGCATAACTTTTATGGCAAGGTGAAGTAAACGAAGTTTACCATTGACCTTTTTTTGTTATTGTTGTTTACTTCGGAAGAAGAGTATGTTTCATCAGTGAACGTCCACCGTGGAATAGCACATCCAGGATTTTCTTCTGTATTCTGAAATATTCTCCCCCCTTTTCCTCCCCCCTGAAACAAGCGTTGCTGAAGGAAAGAAGTTATTGTGGTGAAAATAGTGTGGAACACGTGAGTATTGATAGATATAGGTAGCTACCATAAGTGTTTTCCTACACAAGCGCTTGTGAGAAAAAATAAAAGAACGAAACTAAATAAATGAGATACTGTACTAAATGAAAAGCAACTAAACTTTTTTTATATGTGAATATTGAATGTTCCTGTTATTGTGTTGCAAGCTCGTTCATTAAATAATATTTTTCATGCCTGTATATTCAAATAGTTTAATATGAAATTTAATTGGTCAACCTGTATGCTGTTATTTAGTTGTTGATCACGCATCAATGGTACAAATCTCACATGTTGTGTGATTTTCCTTCTTCCATCCTGACAAAGGTGTCTTTCTTTCCACATATTTCACATTACTTTTCCTAGCAATAAGCTGCAATGCATATTTCAATTAGTGATTCCACTGTACATTATCAAAATCAGAAATGAAACCAAAGGCCTTGAATGATGCAGGTAAGAGTGCATGGAACTACTTTGCGTTGAATAAATTTTAGTCGTGTAAAGCAAACTAGGCGAAGTAAGAACCATTTGCTCCTATCTCAAAAGTAATTCAAAATCGAAACTCTGTTGTAGTTGTGCATTCGGCACAGCGGATGCATGTATTGTATTTTGTTTCTGTGTTGGATTACATCTTCAAGTCGTGACGAAATTTGGAAACGGTCGCGTTTTATGCGTTTGTAAAGCAATTGTAATACATAGTGACAATTTCAGCGACCACATGGTCACAAACCTTCGATTGAACTTTAACCGATACCGGGAGATTCCCAGTCAAACTTTGGGGTGCTGACTTGACGTAGCACCCCAAGTGATTGTACTATTCAAAAAATAATTTTACCTTCAAGTATTTCCATTGTACGAAATGAACCAACCAAAATCTTCCAATGCACCATCTCTGATACCGATAGATTCGCGGTAAAATTTCTAACTTGACGTAGCACCCCAAGTGATTGTACTATTGACAAAAATATTTGTACCTTAAAATAATTCCACTGTACCGATTGAACAAAGAAAAATCTTCGAGTGTACCTTCACCGATACCGGGAAACCCTGGTCAAAATTAGGGGTGCTTGCTTGTTGTATCACTCCTAGTGATTCTAGTACTCATAAAAATAATTGTACATTAAACTACTTCGATTGTAGGGATTGAACAAACATTTTCAATTGTACCCTTACGGTTACAGGAAAATTCCAAGTCAAAATTTGTGGTGATAACTTGCCACAATAACCCAGCCATTATAGGCTCGAAAATGGAGGTTTAGAAAACAGTTCATACAAGCAAGGATTTTTTTAGCAATATTCTATATATCTTTGTGATTCAAATTACATAAATTCCTCAAAAATAAAAGTTGTGCTCAAGCCACCATTTTGGAAAACGGCGGAACTCCGAACACTCGCAAAAGAAGTCACAGGTTTGGGTTTAAATGGATATAGGGAGCACGCTAAATGATCGATTGGTACAAATTATACCAAATTCGAATCACAATAAAAATAGGCTTTCGAACGATGTATACCAGTTGTCTATAGCACGCAGTAAAGGGAAATATTGGTGGGATACTTTTAAGATTTAACGTTTAAAACTCCCTTTCTTCAACCTTTCAGCTGTAACGTGGCAACCCTGCATAGGAACTAAACCCCAAAAAATTTGAAGGTACACTAGTTCATATTAAAATATTGTGTAAGATACATATTGTTCCAACGGAAACAACAGGAATAACCATTTACAGTCTTCTCATTGTGCTTATCAGAATTGCATAGACAACTCTACAAAAGCGTCTTTTGGACGAAATGTCCTTTGGACCAAACGTTACTGGACCAATTGTCTTTGGACTAAATGTCTCTGGACGAAATGTCTTTGGATGAAAAGGTTGGTCACCAAATTTTCTCTCATGTACAAATTGATTCAAGGATAATATTTTATTGTTTCGTGAGTTTTAGCGGGAAATAGCTTGTCACACTGAGTGTGCTGACTTCACGAAGTTTGCAATTGATTATAATCTTGATAAAGATGTTTGTAGCCAGAAATTCAATGAATTATATACTGATTACTGAGGTTGCACAGGGTTCGAACTGAGTACTCTTTTTCTTTTTTTATTTGAGACGTTGGAAGAAAAACTGGTGAAAGTCACTTTTTAATAAGGTTTATTTCTGCCTAAAACATTGATTATCCGTAGCAAGATGTAAAATATGAATGGTAACCTACGACGTAGTCCACTCGTCGGTCTAACCATGGGTAAAGTACGACGTGATTTACCATCTAGTGTGTATATATTTTGCTGCATAGATTCCATTCTCTCGACATAAATAAACCTTATTGAAAAATGACTTTCATAGTTTTTCTTATATCGCCTAAATTAATAAATGGCGCTAGTGACTCTACCAAATTCGAATAAATAATCTTTTGCTCTCGATTTAGTTTTAGATTTATATGTTAATAAAGTAGTTGAATCACTGTTGGTGTTGGATCGCGTTTTTATCTTTGAACGTTTTTATGTGAGAAACAATTACTTAAAATAGGTGTGGACAAGTGCAACGTGATTTTTGCAAATCGAGGGATACATTTTTGGTACTCAATGAACAATACACCTATGGTTTGGTTCCCACGTTAAACTGTAGGTCCAATAAAATGATAATATTAAGTGTATCCTAAGGCTACCAGACATCCCGATTTGGTTCTTTTCTTTTGTTCGTAGTCCCGACATTTTTTTAAATTGAAGATAAGACGCGAAAATGTCCCGGCTTGTTTTAAAGAATCAGTTACCGGTATCGTACATTATTTTAGTAATTCCTTTTTTTTTTTTTGTCAACAAAACTTATAAGGTTCATTTCTAACACATATAATTTAAACCCTATGGAGCTTTATCATTAGATTTACACACCCCATGCTCATGAATTGAGAGATCGGAGATTTTGAAGCAATAACCCAACTCAAGGACCAAAATGAGTATCCCAGTACTCAAATTCAAAATATCAAGCAAGGTAACTATAAACTGACTCATATGCTAGAAAATATTACAATCGCTGTTGAAAAAGTTCTCAAGTTCATACAGTGATCTTATAGTTACTCTGTACCACGGTGACCAATGAGCGATTTCTCATCACTTTCCTTAATTTTCAAATCATAGGCCAGCACTTCTATAACGTAATCAAGAGCCTCTTACAAAACACCGCCTACGATGTTTAATCAAGCCAACATTGGCAAAGCAAATCATTGCTGACAATCCTAAACTCATAGACTCCTTAATCTATGAAGATGTCGGATTTTTTTTTAACAGAACTCAAAAAGTTTTCTACTAGCATTTGATCATGTTTTGACCAATCCAGATATCATAATACAAACACCTGTGATTAGACGTACAAATTATTACATGTTACATACAATTTTCAACAATTGCTTTTTATCCAAAACAACCCATATGAAATTAGTTGTTCCAGAACACGCTACAAAAACAGACACAGTCGTCTTTGAAGTCGACCTCTCGTTATGTAAACGCCAACAAATGTTCATGCTATGTAAAATACAAGACCAGGCAAAAACACAGAAAACGGATTGTCTGTATGACCTAATTTTCCGAAACTCTACTAACAACTAACAAATTAATCCACAATTGTCTTCAAGACAAGAATTTTACTTGTATACAACCGCCGGCATTCATTTAACAACCAGAAAGGAAGTAAAAAGTTGGTAAATGAATAATCAAGTATCAATAAAAAAAAGATCCATATTCTTTAAATATGTATTTTTTTCAACTTTTCAAGAATTTCATAGAATTATTACCAAATATATTAATTTACCAACCAGGCAAACTACTGAACTGGAAATTGAATACTTTACTTTACCTGATAAGTTATCTTTAAATTTTACTCTCAGTCTACAAACTTTACACAAATCAGTAACCTCTTTACAAAGTCTCATGAATCGTGAACAAAATGAACTACCTATTAAATTCTCTGCCTACATTTTATGCAATCGTTTCGTGGTCAACCATATCGTTAGTGATTATTATATTGATCCGTTTTGTGATTATAAAAGTTGTTTTGTGTTTTTATATCCACGTATAAAGAATCCGCAATCCTAAAACGAACTCTACTTTCCAGAAATGATTATTCTACACACCGTAATTGTGTTCGCAGTGTCAGCCATTCTCCTAACAATTTTGTTTATATATCTACTCTACCGAATTATTAAAACCTTCAAGTCAAACAGTCAACATATCACGAACAATGATTTCGAACTTCGAACTATATCGGATCATGTGCACTAATAGTGAAACCGTGCATGACACATCTGACATTGTAGTCGTTATCTACAAAAATACAAATGGTCACTAATATGTTCAGCGTGTTGCCAACACAAACTATTAGCGACCTGGTATACAAATACTATCAAACTCAAAACAAATAGATTCACCCACTGTCTTGAGGATAATGACGTCATTCTGACTGATTCTGCTTGCTCCAGTGAAATAGTGCGCTATCTATACCCAATTCAAAGGAAATGACACCGATAATGCATAACAATGTTTTATCATAAGGAAGTGTATTGATTACTTTTCCAGTCACAGTGTTTATAGTGTTTTCTACATTTTAAGTGAAATATTTAGTAGAAATAATAGTACACAGTGATACAGCTTGAATGTGTAAACAACAAAAAAAAAAAATAGTTCCCAGCAATTCTCATTCTTGTTCCAACATTTTTTTTCAAACAAAAGAGTGGTATATAATGATCCGCGTGCCTGAGAACACGTGCCACCCACTCAAGCTGTAAACAAACAATAAAATGTGTATTACGTTATGTAAACAAATGTGTGTACTACAAACAACGTAAGCAAATAGTAAATGACACAAAACTTCGTAGAAGCAGACGACAAGCCATCCCAGTAGTTGGTATATATAATAACATTGAAGGGAGTTACCTAGCTGCAGGATGGTTAGCAGACGTCAACTTAATCCACGTTGGATGTCTGAAAAGTTTTCGCGCTAATACGTACCTAGTCGCCGTGGCTCAGACGCTAGCGCCGGGTTCAAATCCGGGCCAGGAGACTGGGACGCCATGCCTGACGCTCTACTCAGCCTCCTATCAAATTGAATACCGGAGTGTCCTTGGTATTCCTGGGCACCTTTGGAAGGTAAAGGCGGTCGAGCGTGGGACTGACCACCCCACCTCACTTCGTACCGTAGATCAAGAAAATGTGGAGCGCTACCTCCACAGCCTCCATGCGCCGTTCACGGCACTTGCGTATCGCACAGGGGATTGTTTTACCTTTTACTTGATCGCGTACACTCTGGATAAGATAAAATGAATTTTATGGACAGTAACAGCATCGTACACTCTGGAAAACAGATGGTGAAAATAAAAATGTCAAATACAGATTAACAAATTTAAAGGTTTAACAAATTCAAATTGTGTACAAAAGCTGCAGATATAGCATGAAAATTTGTTCGACATTTGGGACAACCTCGGTGAGTGAATGCACAGCCTAAAACATTTCGTAACGGAGATGAAACCTTAGAAATATTCCACGTTGTTGTTGGCCATCACTTATCGACGAGGGCCAATTGCAGGAAGCTATTGAAGATGATTCAAGCCAAACGTTCCAAGAATAAGCTCAAAGGTTCGACGATTCATCGGAAACCTTTCACGCATATTTTCAACAACTGTGTCTTTCCGAGTAGGTACCTCAACAAAGAACTACAATACATTTGAGTCTTAGAGCTTATATTACAAAACAGCTTCATTCACTTATAATAAGGTGTGATGGAAAATAAGTGTTGAGTAGGAGAACAGAAAGCGTTTACATTATTGGTTATAAATGTCCTGCTACTTTGATACCTAAATCTTACATTCAGCCCCAACAGAAAGTTATGCCGTGTGTATCGTAGAAAACTGCTACTATTGTTAATTTTCAACTTCTTCCTCGTAGTCAAACCTTTACTAAGAAGAATCACTGTGATCAGCTGCAATGGATTTCTGTTGAACCTGCTAAAAACAGTTAAATCCTGCAATAGAAAAGTTATTCTGTTCCATCAGGATATGCAAAATCACTACCAATCTTGGTCTGTATGTGGTCCATTTCAGTCACATCCGACTTTCTTACCTGACCTCACGACATTGTATTATTGCTTGCTTTTATCCATGAAAAAAATACAAGAGAAATCGCTATTTCCAAACCTTCGACCAACTTAAAAAAAAATTAATGAGTTTCTGAATCCCAGAGACACTAATTTCTACAAGCACAGACAGCATTTGTCGGCATAACAACATTGGAAACAGGTCACTTCGGCTGATGTAGATTATTTTGCCGGACATAAACATTTAATATATATATAAACTGTATTAACGAAAATAACACAAATCTTCTGAGTTAGCTGGTTAATTATAGTTTGATCACATGTTTACTCCAATTTAAAACCAAAAATGCAGTTGACATTTATATCTCGTTCAGCAGTGAGACTAACTACATTCTTCGTTTATGGAAGGTATTATTGCCCTGATACAATCCATATCATCAAAGGCAGATACAGAACCAGAGGTCTTCAACATTAGACGTAAACAAAAATTGTATATACAATTTATATACAAATATAGACAAACTGTTTTAGTTCAAAATAACGTATAATGTACCTAGGTATATGTAAGTGCAACATCCTATTTATAAGGTATATAACAGCATTCTTAGAAATATTTTGCGAGAAGGTACAATGACGGATTTTTTTTTCAAAGATCATCTGCTACTTCCCATTTCCCATTCCTTCTTCTACAAAAAGCAACAAATTGAGCCCCTTTCTCTTGCACGGCACCAGGAAGAATATATCTGCAAAATCATAAATAAAATGTGCGCTGACCTGAAAGTATTTATATTGATCATGAGTTCTCTTGAAACAGAAACTATTTGGAATGCAAACTGATCGATACTGTTCTCTGTATAAAAAGTGATCTTACGGTTAGTAAGTTCTAAAGTCGACATACAATTTCCTTTATAGTTAGGTATATACAGCCTTAGGAATTATTGTATGTACCTAGGTATATATTGCAGTGGTACCTGGCCATTCTCATAAACCTGCCCGTATCCATGCTATGAAGAACACGAAAGCAATCCAAGGAATGCCGGTGTCTAAATCGATCAATGGTGCAATGATCGCTGGCAGTATAAAGGGAACGGCGTCCAGGACACCGACAGACTCCTTGTCTGCTAGTCTGGAGCTTGTAGAGTCTGCGAGGATCTCATCTATTCTCGGTCGCTTGCCTCGAGCTTGCATTGCCGTCGAGAATAGAATTACACCGTTCTACGATTCGTCGAAGAACGGGTAAGAACAAAGTCAGGGGCGCCATTGTGGTTTACGCCCGATGCTCTCCACGAGGCTGTCAAGTCTTCGATAAATTCCCTTAGGGCAACTTGGCGACCTTCTATGGACAACTAGGCGACCATCCCAAACTACAGACTTGTACTACATAGAAGACTGTTGTTGGAGAAAAGATTAAAAGGCTTTATTATTCAAATAATAATTTGATAAAGACCAGACTTTGATAAAGAGAACTACAGAAAGAACATTTATTATTGTGACATTACATTTATATGTGAATAAAGTGTAAATAGATGGAATTCTGCTATTTCCTGTCTAAATACTACCATCCTGTGTATCAAATCACCGCTACGTCTCTACCTAATCACAAACCATACTTATTGAAGTAGCAATCAGTCACTGGAGTCGGGGGCCTATTCTGAGGCATCATCCCGACATTCAACACACAGTAAAGTTATGATTGCTCATGTTGCCATCTTCGGTTATTGTCCCTTGGAAGATTACTGTCCGTCCTGTGGTAGAAAACAAAAAATGTTGATTTATCTTGTCTTTTTTCATGCTGTGCTATCATACACCATGCATCCGATAGTGGATAAGGTTTACCTAAAGCGGATAGAGAATTTTTTAAAAGTACGGTAGGTAGATAGTCTTAATAGGAGGAAAGTTGTGGACGGTTTTAGGTATCTTTCCGGAAGTTCAGTCGATGAGGAAAGAATTTTTCAACAGCTGTGTAAAATAGCGGGTTAGTACTTACGGTATTAACAAATACCGATATAGCGCGTATCAAATACGAAAAACAACGAGACGGTCGGCGATCCTTAAGTTTCACCGTTTGATAATTGGTAAGTAAACAATTTCATATTTTATTCATTTTACATTTTGTATCTTTTCCTTCCCTTTCTCTCTACCGTTACATATATTGTGTGAAAGGATTCGCCTACATGAAGTACCGTAAAAAGTCGGTAGGTGGCTGAAACGTTCGCTAGTTTGGTGCGTGTCGCCATCCTGTGAGTAGAAATGATACTACCTGCTGCTATAGAAACAATGTTCTTTTTAACAAATTTATTTATGTTCTTTGCTGTATTTCCTTTCTCTTTTTATAGTATTTGAAAAATATGTGATGCAGTAGCCAATATCCGTTTCGTTGTCGATATTTACTGTTGCTGTTCTGCGTAATATGGTTTCATACGATCAACTGAAATCATTTGCTCTGGCTATCTGTAATTTTCAGGGAAAATAACTCGGTACATATTTGGGTTATTTTTTTCAATTACTTTACATGCCCTATATACTTCTTACACCATCCCCCAGGTAGGCCCTTGTAGCGTTTCGGGAAGTAAACGAGGATGTACTTCCCCAACGTGAACTCTGTTTGAGGAAGTTTAGCGTCATAGAACTTCTTTTTGGATCATGTGCTGCTTTAATGATGTCATGTGATAGCTTTTGTGCAGCTATCTAGCGCACTTTAGGTAGTTCCATCCGTGGGATTTAAGTATATGGTCTGACGACCATTTGACAATTTGCAAAGGATCTCGGTATATAGCCCATTAATAAGAAACGAGGAACTACTTCACATTTGTTTGTACGGAAATGTTGTACGCAAACACGGCTTGCGCTACATTCTCAGACCATCTATTCATGTCTTCTTGAACGTAATTCTTAAGTATTTGCTGTACAATTTTAATTCCTACTTCAGCGATGCCTGAACGAGTGTGGTTGTGCGCCGGGCTAAATTTGAGTTCAATATCATACTCCTGTGCGAGGTTTCTTATGGCATGACTCGTATGTGCGCCGTGCAAACCCATAATGATGCTCTTTGGAGATCCGAATCGTAGAATGATCTCATAAAGAATAAATTTAGTAACTGTTTCCGCTGTTATTCCTTCAGCCACCTCGGCAGTCATGTATTTTAATGCGTATTCTATGCCTACATGTATGAATTTTCTGGTGTTACCTACGAGAATACCTCCAAAAGTATCAAAAACGAATTGTTCACCAATTTTTCCTATGGGGTGACAAAAGTTCTCCCTGCTTTTTGTAGGCAATTTTTTGAGCGACTGGAATATTTACAGAGCTTACTTAGTCTTGCACCCAAAAAAATTCATATTGGGTAAATAATTTTCTGTAAGCATGATTTATACACTTTACTAAATCCAAAGTGTCCGCAAGTTGGGTGCGAGTGCGTGTTTTCAAACTAAACGTCTAGGATCGATTCTGGAGCGCACAAAAGAAAATTTCTCCATGACGAGGATTCTTCTGTTTTCTATAAAGGATATATGTCTGCTCTCATTGCGGAAGGTTTTACTGATTCGAACCACAGTAGCATTGATTATATCAGAGAAGAACGGGTTAGTTCTTTGTGCCTTTTTCAGGGTTCCTTCTGGAAGTATGTCTTGGGTATATAAGACACTGTCTTCTAATGTGTTACTACGAAAGACTAACTTGTCTTCTGAATCCCTGAGAAAGTCTATGATCTTGTGGGCGATTAGCTATATTTTTCATATGTTCCTGTCCTTTTTCTTCCTGATTATCTTCCAAAGCGTTTTCGACGGTTGTCCGTGGTTCTAATCTTGAGAATAAATCAGCCGGTTGATGTAGATATTTTTTGTGTCTAACTGTGAAGGTTCTTGATGAATAAGCGAAAGCGTGAAAATTTACCTACGCGGTCTGACTGGCTCTGTAAACTCGTGAGACATTTACTGTCAGAAAAAAAGAACGAATGCCGATTCAAAAAATAGTAGCGAAAACGGCGCACTACGTATATAATCGAAACCAATTCTTTCTCCCATTTGAAGCTTCTCATTTCACTTTTAGAGAGTCTTCTGGAGCAGTAGCCAAACACTTTCTCTTCATGTGCTGCGGGGTTGAATATTGTCAAGATCTCACCGCCCTGAATTTGAGAACTATCTGTAGAGACACGTGTTTCTATATTTTCATCAAAGTGGGAGAGAGAGAGGAGTCACAATTTCTTCTTTCAGTTGTTCTAATAGGTGTTCCAATTTGGGGGTCCAACAAAACTTCACAACTTTAGCTAAGAGTTGTCGAAAAGGCTCGATTTTTGACGTGAAGAATCGTACGTGGTGACGGATAAATGAGCAGACACCGAGGAAGCTTTTAAGCTGTCTTTTTGTATGAGGACGTTCAAAATTCTTCGTGCTATTTTAGGTGAAATAGCTACTTGTGAACCGCTTATTCGGTAGCCCAGGACGTCCAGTTCAGAAGAAACAAAAGTGCTTTTGGTGGAGACGCGCGGAAATAATGTTTTCGTAAGCGTTTGAAATATGGTTCTAAATGTTCTGTTTATTCTTCAGCTGTTGAGTCACTAAGTACCAATCATCTGCGAAACTGGTAATAATGTTTGGTAGTTCTTTTAGCAACATTGTAGTAACAATGGACAACGCTTGACTTGAAGAAAAAACTCCCATCAGCATCTTTGGAACTGAAAGCATCCCTAGAGGGACCGGTGGTAATCGTTTATGTAATGTTGCTGCCTTGTCGATCTTTATGTGGTGTACATAACCCCTAAAATAATATATGGTACTAGGAGAATACGAAAAGACGTCACGATAGTTGTAGAGAAGCTTTGAAATTTTTTGTTTTAATTTTTCCGGAAGGTCTTTATTCATATCAAAAAGTGAGAGATCGAAAGGTTTTTCAGTGTATCTAAATCTTTCTTCAATTTCCTCTTTCGTACAATACTCGTAAACATCATCCGGGTCGCTTTCTTTTTGTTCAGAAATTGTGTATGTAATCTCCTCCAAATTCTGGTTCGAATATACCACTGGTGAAGTTTTCGGCAGTTTTATTATTCTAGACGTAGGATTAATTACTAAAATAGTAGAATCGTGAACGGGCATTTTCACTGATAAACCAACAAGTACATGTCTGTCCAGCAATGTTTGCAGTAACCTAACAAAGAAATGTTGACGGTTATTTCTTTCTATTTCACTGACTTTAACAGGAAGAAAAAGTATGATTTTGCAGGAATCACTATATCTTTATTAACGTAGACATCTGCTGACGTGTGTTGTATCATATTCACCGTAGCTTGTGATATGTCCCTTTTCTTTTTGTCTGTGCAAGGAAATTGTGGATTCTTTGCTTTCTTATAGAAAGAAGTTACGTTTTGATATAAGCCAACTTTTGTTTGCTGTCTTTTTCCTATGTCCTATCCAAAGATTGGATTATAATCGCCATGTTCGATTATTCGAAGATAATCAGAATACATTGAATTGCCAATTTTGAATTTTGTCACAGCTATGAGATTCAATTTGATCAATTTGCTAGCTATTCCTTTAACGTGTGTTATAATAGGAATTATCTTACATTTTCTCGGAAGTTGAAATTTTGATCATAGACTTATGCTGGAAAGGGTATCGATAATTATTAGTACTGAATTATCATTGACTTTAATATTAATTAGATATTTATTTTCTTCTGTATCATATGAAACTGTCTCTCTTCTTTCCGGAGATACTAATTGACTAGAAAAAAATGTTAGCCGTGGATGCAGCAGCGACAGGTCCTTTCGTCTTGTTTTTGACTTGTACTTTTGGAGATTCAGAAGTGATCGGTCCTTGACGGGCAGGTTCAGTCTTCTTGTTGGTGACAGGCCCTTGATTCATCGGATTGACTTTCACTTTTTTGGTTGGGCGGTGGCAGATCCTCAGGTTTTTGGTTTGGTGTTCTCTATCTTTAACTGGGAGGCGGCAGGTCCTTGGGTCTTCTCTTTGACTTTTACCTTTTTGTTTGGAGCCCTCAGGCCTGGAGATCGCTTTTTAGTTTTCCGAGTTTTGATTATTTTTGTCCTCATACCAGCAGATATGGGCAGAATGACCACACGTAAAGCAGACGGCACATACATTAACTGTGCCTGTTTTATCTGGTTGATCCTTCTCTTCCTTTCTATTGTCTTGTTTCCCTTCCTTTTATCCGCCATTTTCTTGTTATTAATGTGATAGTTTTTGTTATTGCTCTTTCCGTTCTTCTTGTAGTACGACTTCTGGTTGGAGTTATTTTTGACAACCATTTAGGGTAATTCGGCCAATTTATGTGTCAGGTCATCCATAGCTTTGGGTTGACTTTGAATAAGTTTAGGTTGAGGACCTTCATAGTTGTTTAAGTATAACTTGTCATAAGCGTGTCTTTGTATAGGTTTAGTAGGAGGGTAATAGGTGCTTGTTCGAGGTCTCGACGTATATATTGGTTCATTGGAAGGAACATGTAATTTGGATTTTGGTTATTTTGAAGTTTAGAATTTTTTTTGCTCAGCTGTTGAAAACCAGGATTTTGATAACAAGCAGGTATATTGCTTTGGAAACTTGAATTTTGTCTAATGGAAGGTTGTAAATTTGGTACTTTAGTCAAATTTTGAAGATTGGGAATTTGTGAGGTAGGATTTTGGAAGTTTGGATTTTGCTTACCTTGTTCCATTAATGCCTGCAGGGCCTGTGAACGCTCCACAAATTCACTCTTCTTCAATAGTTCATTGGAATTTTTCAGTGAATGTAGCTTGTTCTGCAGATCATGCACAGACTTGTAGGTTTCCAGCGCCATACTTTTTTAGAAAATTTGTTTGCAAGCCTAATGATAAAAAGTGTACTTTTTCTTCTTCGCTCGCTTCGGGAAAATTATGACGAATGGCCCCCAATTTTCGTATAAAATATGCATCTATGGGCTCATCTTGGTGCTGTTGAACCAAGTTAAATTCTATCTCGGCCCTGTAGTGTGGTATTTTTGGTTGACTAAGGCCTACTAGCTTGTCTTTCAGCTGTTTATACGTAAGATCCGTCAATAGATTTTGGGACTGTAATTGAAAAACCATGTCAAGAACTACATCTTGAAGATACATCGGCAAGACTTGATAATCAATCCAGAACCGTTATGGATAGTTCAATGCATACGAATCGTCAGTTATGAGTTTACTAGCCTATATTGATTACCGTATATATTACTGAATTTTCCAGAAAAGAGTCTTACTAAATCTAAGCGGATATAGCAACAAGAGAATAATGTCATCAAAGTGAGCGCATAAGCGTTAGTAAATGCTAGTCGAGAAATTCTTCGTTCTTGACAAAATCCAACCTGATGTTTAAAATATGCCTAAATTTGTAATAGAAGTATGACTGAACTAAGTAAACTATACCAATATAATATATTAATGCAATTAATACTTTTCCGCACAATAATTGTGCTGTTGTAAAATTATAGAAGAAAGCCAAAAATACATTATTTAAAATTTTTTGTTGGATTGCATAACTGCCAAGGACATGATTTTCTAGATAATCCCTCCCTTGAGAAATTCCTATCTACACTACTATAGAATACCGAGTGTTTGAAGCGGGCATGTTGTGTATGGGGCTCACCTCACTTCAAGGTATGTGCACATTTACACCACGGCGCGGTTCGGGGCCCAAGATAATTATAAGTCCCGGCATTCCGCCATGCACAGGTGAGAGAGGAAAATGAGGGAGAACAGCATTCGTGATTGTCTCACTGATCCACCTGAGCAGGGTATGTTTTCTTTTTTAAATTTCTTTGAAGGCCTTTATGAAATACGCCATATACTCTCTGGTTAACCTCATGCATTAGCGTATACCTTTTGTTACAACGCGTATACTTTCTGTTTTCGTTTCGCATATATGTCCAGTATTTATTTAATTTGGCTGTCAACTCATTTCCCGATGTCATACAATGATGATATATTGCTCAGTGACGTAAGTCGGGTGACAATACAATATTCCATTGTTACTTTCATATGATGCGGTGAAACGAAAAGTGGTGTAAGTCAGTTTGAAGTCAATTTGAGAAACAAAACGTTTTAGTAAAAACGCTATAATGAAATCCACAATGAAATTCAAGTAAATGCTGCTACTTATGCGGTTAACAAGAGAGTTACGACTTGCACCAGTTCTCCATCAAATAGATTTGAATATGGAGGATACAAATGTGATCTGAACTCATTATTAAAAAAACTTACATCGCTTTTCTTTTCATTGCCTCATAAATTTCGATATATATTTTAAAAGCATATTTTAATATTTCTTTTAATATGGACTCCTTTATCCTAAAATAAATTCTACCCTCTAAAAGATAATTAGACATCTTTCACTCAGGTCGGAATAAGGGAGAGGTAAGGATGAGGAAGAGAGCGTCCAGTGGATTACGTAAGGTACCATCCCTGCATTTGCATAAGAAACCATGCACAGTGGGCTGAAATCCCAAAAAGCTGGTAAAAATATGAAAACATTGTTCAATTGACATTATATTGTTATCACATAGGTTTTCGAGGTCGCTGATAACGATTATGAAGTCAAAAGTAAACAATTCAAAATGGCTGATCCAATATGGCATGCATTTTTGTAAATTCTCCAAATGGGCTGAAAATAGTTTATATTTTTGAGATCGTTAATAACTATTATGAAGTCAAAATTCAAAATGGCGGATCTAATATGGCGGGCAATTTTTTTTAGAGAATTGCCTGACTTAAATCATGATCATTTATGATTATTATATTTTAATGATGAATATATGTAGTATTTTGTACTTCGTTTCAGTGCACTACTTTGATGTCAAGATACAAAAATTTAAAATTGAACCGTTTTCGTTATTGTTCTAGACGCCAACTTTTTGGGATTTCAGCTTACTGTGCCATGGAAATCCTCAGTCAAGATGGTCGGCTATGGGGCTGAAACCCACGTGCGTACCCATTGCCGCTCCGAAGTTGAGGACGTTTAAATATAGTATTAGGGTCTTCGATATGATTATGGAATGTGCTTAAATTTCTGGATTTGTCACCAATATTTCCATTTGCCAGAAGCAGTAGATTTATGGGGGACGTAGGAATGCAATAAGACCGTTTATATAAAGTAGAACAGCAATTCATTTCATTACTTTTTAACGTTTCAATGATCCGTATAAATATACTCTTTGATGGCGATAATGTCTCACCATAAGTTTGAACATTTTTATTTTAGTTGAGGAAGAAGAGTGTATGTGTAAGTATTGGGAAAAAAATCTTGAAAAGTAAACCCTTATTTGGCCGACCATTGGCGCCTTCACCCAGTGTATGTACCTGTATTAAATTTCACAGTAAAGGAGACTAGAGATAAACGAGATGGACTAAGAAATTTAGCAGAATTGTCTGTTCATGTTGCGTAAAAAATTGATAGTTCAGCGTAATGAAGAAGCACTACCATCCTTGTCTGCTGTATACAAAAAATGTAGCCCATCCCAGCAGTTAAAGCATAGTAGCCACAATATCAAGGATGTAATGAATAATACACAACACGAATCAACCAACCCTCCTGAGATGCCTAAAGTCTTAAAAATAAAATTCAATTGAGTTCTAACCAATCATCCAATAGGTGAATTCGTGTAAGGCTGTTTCTTTATATATATATATATAGGATGTGGAAGTAATTTAATGCTGAAACACAGTTTGAATCAAAGTAGTAGCAATTCCACAACAGCAGCACGTACATTGTCGTACATTAAATTTGGCAATAATGAATCGAAAAAAAAATCTTCCCATTAGAGAGTGGTAGTGCTATTTACCCGCTTGAATTTCACAACTTTTACGCTACATGGAAAGCCAATAGTCACCCTCTTATATTGATTTGTTTCTTCCTGTTTACCTTTTCCATCATGACCAGAAACGGAAGCCATTGAGACCTTAAAACAACTTACGTTTAAATAACATTTTAGTGAGGGTAAACTGAGTGCCATGATGTGTTTGTAATTCGCTATTATAAAGAAATATATATGAGTTTCATTGTTGTTTAATTATGTAAGTAAGTTTATACCTGAGTTGTAGTAGAGTCAGGCACTTTTTGTAACAAACTATCTTTTCTGATGTTACCCATATCCCAAAAAATGATAGCTTTTTTACAGCAGTTATGAAAACAGTACCACGAAGACCGACAATTGATGATATTTTAATGTCATCCTTACATGGTTTGGAAATAAGAACATTATTTCACATCCAACCCTCGTGAGACTTTGGAGCGGAATTGGGTAGGCACGTGCGTTCGAACCCCACAGCCGACTATCCTTGACCGAGGTTCTCCAGGGTATCGCTTAGTTGCACTAGGCAAATACTCGAATGGTACCTTAAGTAAGGTCCTGAACGCTACCTTCCTCTTTCTTGCCACTTCTCTCCTCCGGCCGGATTCAAAGTTTCCTAAAGGCCATAAAATAAATTCACATTATTTTAAAGAGAAGTTTAAATATTCGGATGGTATCTAAATTTCTTATTATCTTAGTTTACCCACTTGAATTACGAATAAATTCCGGTAGCGATCTTCCTCCTTTCTCCTCATACAGAAACGCTACCACCAAGCATAGAATGTTCCAGGACTGCTAGATATTACAAAAAATGCTACTATACACATATCTTCTTTCTTTAAACTTTCAACTGGTGTAAATATATTATATGTACTACGTGGAACTTTTAGATTGCGTACTTTGTCCGTTCAGTTCTTTTTCGAACATCCCGACTTCCCTCAATGTTAAACTGTACCTTCCAGTAGTTAAGTACTAGTATAATTTAATATAATTAGGTACGTGAACAACTCTGGGTAATACCAAACCCATCTTTTGGGTAGATAAGCGAAGAAGAAAGCAGAAAATGATGAATAACACTCCAGTAGGAGATGTATACATAAAAGAGCCTGAATATGCTGGCATTACCTCATCCAAGTTCCCCACAAATCTTTATAAGCAGGGCATAGGGAAAATCTATTTCTCGTTACATTTCTCTTACATGTTTCTCTCTTATTTATTTTGCGTTTATCTTTAGGAAGGGGTTCACTATTACCCAGAAACGTTAAATTATGCAATTATTTTCTTTTAGTACTAAAATCTTAAATTGGCTTTGTTGTCACTTAAAACTTCGTGGTTCTTAAATTTGAGTAATCTTAACTATAATGTATTTTTTTTTTTTGTTTGTCTGATTTCAGCTGCATTTAGAAGAAAGATTTCGTTTGCCACAAATGCAGATATTGAGGAGAATACTCGAAACTGGTTAGATTTGCAAAGGATAGACAGGATGAAAGAGAGAAGCGAAGAAGATGATCGCAGGAGGTGAATGTGCTGAATTGAAATGGACAGGAAAAAATCTTGAAGATAACTGCTGTATGCGATTCTACATTGGCGTACAAGGAAATCAGTTTCATTTTTCGTGTTAGCTGTATGGTGGCAGATACACTTGCAAGGTCCTTTCTTAAATGTACAGTGTCACATAACTCACTGAACGATTGCAAAAAGTGCTGCCAAGTAGGTGTTTATTTGAGGAGAACTATTTGGCCATTCGCAAAGCATATATCACCGCGCACAGAGTTGGCTTTCAAGGATCAGGAGTATGATGAACATCAGCAGGGTCGATCAGCTCTAGCAGATTTGTCATTAGGGTTCATAACCCAAGTGCCATTGGAGTACTTACATTTGGTATACTTAGATGTTATGAAATGGCTTACTCGTGTGTGGGTTTATAAAGGTGTTCAGAAGTGTAAACTTAGTTCATTGAGTGTAGACATGATATCAGAGAGGTTAGCAATTATAAGTAGTACGTACACACCAAAAGCATTTGTACGAAAATCAAGGACCTTGAGATGTTTTAAGAGTTCTGGAAGTCTACAAAGTTTCGATCATTCCTGTTGTTTTTTTACTGTACAGCGTTGTCAGCAGCAGTCCTGGGCGGAAACAAGGTAGGACAATATAGCCACCCTTTGTTGCGAAATAGTATGTTGTTGCCAGATCTGCTTTAGTATCTGGTTACAGCATTCTATTTCGCAATACACAACAGGTCGCTGGTTCGAATCCTGCTGCCTGCATCGTGACAGCTAACTTTCCCATGGGAGCCATACTGTTGCTAGAATTGAGTAATGCCCGAGTAATAGGCTGGAACCAGGTGGGGTTGAGGGTTAGCACCTGTACCCGGTTCTTTGCTATCGTCATGGGATCAGGAAAAATGGGTTAAAGCATGACGATAGCAAAGAACCGGGTACGGGTACTAGCCCTCAAGCCCACCTGGTTCCAACCTAGTACCTGGGCATTACTCAATTCTAGCAACAGTATCGCTCCCAACAGTTAGCTGTCATGATGCAGGCAGCAGGAGTCGAACCCGCGACCAGACTATCGTTGAATACTCGTCGAAAAAGGGGTTGCAAAAGTTCGTTGAATAATCGTTGAAAAATGGTTGTAGAAGTTTGTAGAACAATTGTAAAAAAAAACGTTGCAGAAATTCGTTGAATAATCGTTGAAAAATGGTTACAGAAATTGGTAGAATCATTGTAAAAAATGGTGGCAGAAATTCGTTGAATAATTGTTCAAAAATGGTTGAAAATGTTTGCTCAAATGGTTACATTTTAGTGGGAAAATAGTTGTAAAATCGTTGAAAGTTCGTTGCAGAAACCATTCGAATGGTTGAAAAGGGCGGACATCGTCAACGTTGCTGGAAAGTTGAAAAAAAAAGGGTGGTACGTGCTGAATATACAACCAACATTCAACGTTGCTCCAACCTTAAAATGTTTACTGGGTAGGCAATTTTGTGGCTTATTCAGCTTACAACTTCTTCCATCATTCCCTGCACAAAAATATGCGGGTCGCCATGTTTCCGGCAAGCCACCAGCTGCGATGTCTTGTAAACAATTTTAATGATTCATGCAAAAGTAATTCATAGTATTCCAATCGCAACAATACGAAAAAATGTCATTCCATTTCCTAATGGATGAATATTGTAGACGAAAGAATTTAATAATTAAAATTGTAAGAAAGACCACTGCAAAAATCATGGTTGAAATAACTTACGTGTAGACTACGGAATTTAACTTGGTTATTGAGCCTATACTGCCATCTTGACAGAGCATATTCTTTTTTCTACTCTAAGGTTACACGGTTGATGTTTAAATTATAAAATAATGAACACAAATAAATTCATTGTAGTGTAACATTTTGTAGATTAGTTCTGCCATCATTCTTTTGTACTTTAAAAGTGGTATGCATCACTCGGATGCTATATATTTTGGTAAAGAAAGAAAGAAACTCACCAAGTGAGCCTCTCTTGTGTTTAGATTACTAACGCAAGAAGATAACCGTCGTAAGTTGACGTTGGTTAAATCTGAAACCCGCGTTAACTGTAACTTACGTCATTACTAAAATGATCTCAGTTTACATTAACCATGGAAGATGTTAGTAATGTAAACAAGGCATAAACAGATCTCAAATTGGCGGGGATGGGCTATTTCTACCGCTGGAACTTCGATTGCTCCTTGGGCCATGGTGGCTCAGTTGGCAAAGCGCTCACCTCTGGTGCTAGGGGTCGTCGGATCGATCTATGCTCATGCCATGTGGGCTTTGTGGTGGACAAACACTATGTGCGTGGGTTTTCTCGGGATGCTCCCGTTTTCTCCCACTTTTTTCATTCCACTAATTCATCCCATCATCATCCATACGGCCTGAGCCATAGTTGCCTAAAGACCTTAAAATAAATTAAAAAAATTCGATTGCCCCTTACTAAAGTCTTTTTGTCTCTTGGATCCGACTGTAAATGCCTGTCATTTATAGGAGATATCATCATGTTCCCCCAGCGAAAATATACCAATTCAAGCACAACCACCATGTATGCATTTCCTTGAAGGCGATGAACAGACCCTGTTCACCCATGCATATTTACAAACTACTAGAAATACAAGAATCTATTTGTTTTCGTTGCGTAATATCCAAAGAACACTTAGTTTAAAATTTGGAAACAAGAATACATACCTGACTTTTTCTAACTAGTATTCGCTCATTCTTCATACTGTCTGTGATTTTTGTAGCACTACGTGTCATTCTTAACACGAAGTTACGCCATTAGTATTTCTCCGCATGCCGAAACATTTGCATATGGTGAAAGACTCGAGTACAATTTAATAATAATGGCATAGAGAATATTTAAAGTTTCGAAAAATTGGTGGAAATGAGAAGGGAACTATGCAATAAGGAATGCCTAGTAAATACATGCGAAACATCTAGGTTTAGTTTTAGCATAGATTAAATAATAACATGGACCTATATCTGCTACATATTTTCGTCTGCACTAAGAAGCACGTGATTTTGAACGTTGTCGTTTGGTGGCTCTGGCGACTACTCTTCGTCATTGGTTCTTTCCAATAGTACTCCCAGAACCACCTAACGGCAAGGTTCAAAATTATGCTCTTAAGCAAAATTTATTAATCTTAGCGCAGACGAAAACAGGTAGGCGGTATGTCTATGTTATTATTTAGTGTATGGTACTAGCCACCGCTAAATCCTGTTACACCCATGATTAGGGTTACCAACCGTCCGGCTTTTTAACCTTTTTAGAAATGTCTCTGGTATTTGTATTTTTCTTGAAAAAGTCCGGCATTTTAAAAATAAGATTAGCAAGACATTACTACACCTAAATTTGCATTGTTTGTGTTATTTACGGTAAACTTTATGGCCACGAGCAGCAATTTGTCACTATTTATTAACTGCTAAGGTGCGTGGTTGGTAGTACTGTCGATATGTCGAACTCGACTACTTTTGTCTCTGTTTGCGAAATTGCAAAATGTAAAATGTACAAAAAGAAAAAAATGATAAGAATTAGCACATCAGGAAGTAATATTTTTGTTTTTATCCTCCCCGAAACTTTCCCCACGTGATAAAAAGGTATACAACGAACATGATTGTGCCTGGAAAAAAGTTCGTTGCTGCAAATTCGTTGTGTCCGGCACTTTTTCAAAAAGTCCTGCTTTTTTCGGAGTTTTGTCTTGCATTTGACAATCTCCAGTTAATATTCCTACACCCATGTGAATATTATAAATGTATGACTTGAGCGACATACGTTACAATTAAGATCTGTAGCGACGCAGAATAAATTGAGTTGGTTTGGTAGTTAAGTTATCCTTAACAGATTGCATGTACACAGTTGGAACTTCCTTGTTTTATTGCCATACAGTGCTACACATAAGAGCCATAGAGAGGTAGCAGCATAATGTAATAGTTGTGTTATTTGTTCTGTTATGCTAGTCACACAAGTATATACTGAAGCAATGTCAATCTCTCGTAAATCATATGGGAACAATTTCTATACATGTTTCCTTAAAACATCTGCTAAAGTATTTCCAGCTAAGATAAACATTTGTATATAACTCGACCTCCTGAAACCTTCTATATTTTCTCCATATAGCACAAGAAAGATACATTTAAACTTCCATGATCTTTAAAGTATATTCCACTACAAGAAACCACGATATGTTTTGTTTCGAATCAGAGTCGTCTCATATAAGTGAAGCATTTAAAAACTACTAAATTACATTACAAGGACATAATATACCATCAAGTAACTATCTCTCAAAAATCACCTCCCCTTTCTGTCAAAGATTACTTTTTTTTAAACTAGAACCTTAACTTTATTATGTACAAATTCACAATGAGACTATTTCTCAGCCTGAAATACATATAATCACGTAGTCTAACTCACATAACTTACTGGTGCTTAAAAATACATAACTATAAATAATCACATTCTTACTATTCACTCAACAACTACTATCAATGTATTTTATCGTTTCACATACACACTAATTATCCGGATTTATTTATTTACAAAATTGCATTAACAATGAATATACATAGATAAGTAATGAATATTTCAGCGTTATCAAATCTACAAATTGGGTCATCAAGTCCTACACTCACTTTCCTATTCTATCAATTATCTATTTCTTGAATTAACTTTTATTATTATCTTCGAAAGACATTTTCCTATGTCTTCTCATGGGCATGCGTAAACGTTACTCTTCTGGTGTGTTGTTAGTTTCTCACTTTCAATGATCCTTCTACGTCTTCTATAATATTTCCTCGTGTAAAAAACAAACTATAATACAATGGAAGCAGTGATAAACTCAGTTTCTTCAACATGCTTCCCACTTCAAAATTTTCTTGAGTTTCGTTGCCTACAGCATATGAAGAGTGGTCTCACCAACAAATAGTACACGAACTCAACTCCACTTACAATACTAGCACCAATGAATAGAGAAATTACTCCTCCGATTGACACTGCAAGAGAAGACAATTGTGTTACCAATGAATGTAAATGTGACAGTCAAAAAATCTATTTACCGTTAAAAGGCGCTTTTTCCTTTGTGGTTTTGACAAGGATACTTACATTAAAGTATGCTGGTTCTACACTCAAAAAAATATTGGTATTTATTGCCACCCTAATAGGTCTAATAGAACACCTCTACCTCTACACCAATTCCAGTGCTGGGTAACACCATTTCTAGTGTTGGTTAACACCACCCGGGGTGTCCAACACTGTTTCTGGTGTTGACAGACACCTCTACCGGTGTTCAGAAACACCGTTAGGAGTGCTAAAGTGCACCGCTAGAAGTGTCATGGAACACCTTCAGTTGTGTTTATTAACACTCCTAACGGTGTTTCTGAATACCGGTAGGTGTTTGTCAACAACAGAAACGGTGTTGGACACCCCGGGTGGTGTTAACCAACACTAGAATTGGTGTTACCCAGTACTGGAATTGGTGTAGAGGTAGAGGTGTTCTATTACACCTTTTGGGGTGGAAATAAACACCATTAATTTTTTTGAGTGTATATCTTAAATAACAAACTAATCATAGAGATCTTTTATTACCTGTTTAGTTATTTAGTGATTCGATGCTGCAGTTCCAAAATTTATTAGTATCACATTTGAAATATGGCTTCTTTCATTGACTAGAACTTCCAAGTAAGGTATGGTTATTAACATTTCAAAGTCACCTATTAATGTTACGAAATCTGAATATCTCTGAAACCCAATATATCTAATCACTTTTAAAGTAACCGACTTATACCGGTGATACAAAGTGCAGACTTAGGAGACCTCAAAGAGTTAACCGGATAAACTAGTACATCGGGAACAACGGCTATAGCTCGTCTTTCAAACTTTAATCTACCTCGTAAAATGACACAGACTGTAGTCGCACTTATTGTAACGTACAAGGCAATCACTGAAACTAGCTATAATATAAAATTAGCGTTTTCTTGATATTTGACTTACATGCAGCTAGTATTTGCAACTTGGAAAGATTAGGCCTGGTTTTGAGAGGCAGGAAGAATGTTACTTCGGAGGGCAGTTAACATTCGTTGACTGATTAACACTTGGTGAAGGGCTAACACGAATATTTCGGTGCAGTAATGGTCCTTAGGACATTAATTACAATCTGCCATTTCTTTTCAAGAAGTTAAAATTGTTAGAATTTATTTGCTTGAATTTTATCGCGAAAGAAAATAAGTTACCAGAATCGATAATTTTGTCACTAGATCTGGACATCGTAACCTGTAAAGTTTTATGAGAGGTATTAGTCCGGAGTAAGCACACTGCAGTGCCTTTCCATTGCTCTTTTATTCATATATGCTTTCGTGCGAGGATAGAAGAGAGCGATATGTCACTGTTGCATAGATTACGTTAGAGTAAGATGTGTCGTTGCTAGTTGTTCTTCAATGTTTCAGCTAAGGTTGTCTTTGCGCTGGAGGAGAGGATACACGGAAGTGTGTGACGTGGTCAAATACGTCTGATGGAGGAAGTATCAACTACCTCTGTTCATGGATTTTTCTTTGCTATGAATTGTGAAGTTTATTACAGTGTGGATTAAATTCACATTTTTGTCGATTTGATCGGGAATTCGAATAAGGAGCTACCTCTGATTCAAGGTTGAGGACTTTTCTTTCCTTTCTATGAAAGGAATCCGAGTTTGCCTTTTCGTGTGTTCGTTCCGAATGAATAAATATGAGTTAAAACTTAATTAGATTTACAAAGTAAACACCAGTTAAATAAGCTGGTTATTCTTTGAGATGTTGCGTGAAAGGAGCGTGAGTGTAGTAACTAATCGTCAAGAAGTTTGTATGACGTCAAGTGTAGGCTTAAACATGTTTCGAATGGGCAATGTGAGGTAGAAGCGGCGACTACCGCTCTGAAGTAGGGGGCAAGCTAGCCTTTGAATATTTTTATGGATTCAAAGTATGTTTGTTGTACATTGTAGTCGCGTATTCAAAAGTGGGTTTGCGTAAATCGCAGGATACTCTTATACACTGTATAATAAATAGAGCCCAGATAATTATTTTATTAAATATTTCTCTAAATGAATTGAGTGTATTCACATGTACAGATGCTTATCAGAATAATGGAAACACCTGAACGAAAGTGCAACTTACCAGATTAATATGGTGTCGGGCCACCTTTCGCCTTCAGAACAGCCTTGATGCGACGTGGGATGGAGGCATAGAGGTCGTGAATGGTAGCAAGTGGAATATTACACCATTCCTCGTGCAGGGCATCGGCCAGTTCTGTGAGAGAGGATGGAGATGGAAATCGTCGCCGGAGTCGTGTTTCCAAGATGGACCACAAATGTTCAATTATGTTGAGATCTGGGGATTGGGCGGGCCAGGGGAGGTGTTGAACTTCATCCCGATGTTCCTCAAACCACGCTGCAACAACTCCAGCTGTGTGAATGGGTGCATTATCATCCTGGAATATGGCGTCATTGTCCGGGAACAACATCCGGACCATAGGATGCAAGTGGTCTCCTAAAATTGCGACATAATCGTTGGCAGTGATGCGTCCGCGAAGTGTGACCACAGGACCCAATGAAAACCATGATATTGCGGCCCACAGCATCACCGTACCGCCGCCATGTTTCACAGTTGGGCGGAGACACTGCAGATCATACGCTTCTTTGGGCGTTCTCCACACATAAACACGGCCCGTGGTTTGGAATAGGGTGAATGGTGACTCATCCGACCATACCACACGTTTCCAGTCGTCAACGGTCCAAGTTGCATGGTCGCGGCACCATTTGCGGCGTGCTAAAGCGTTCTGGTCCCTGATGAGAGGTTTGGCCCGTGCAACACGACCCCGTAAGTTCATGTCATGTAATTCGCGGCGGACTGTGATTGTCGAAACAGGTTGGGGGAGGTGCTGATTGAGTTCCTCCGTCACTTGCGCCGCAGTGGCACGACGGTTCCGCGTAACAATGCGCTTTAATACCCGGCGTGCCCTGTCACTGATGCTTTTCTTCCGCCCACTGTTCCGCTTCCGCGATGTGGTTTTCCCGTGTGTTGTGTAGGCCGTAAACACCTTCGACACTGTCCCTGGCGACACACCTAACACACTAGCCACTGCCGTCACACTCACTCCACATAACCGCGCACCAACAATTTGCCCTCTTTGAAATTCTGAGAGGTCTCCCATTTTACACTACCTCCGTCTGCTGCAGCCACTGCACACTCTTGTTCCACGACGCCTGACGTAGTATGGAGACCGACCTAACACACCACCACCAGCAGTCCAGCGCTGCAGTCGCCACGACACCAGTGCCAACCCATACATCTGACGTGTTGCCAACTACAGGTGTTTCCATTATTCTGATAAGCATCTGTATATTTGTGGGAGAACTGAGCATTTGTATATACTCTTACACATTTTTACATATTTAATTAATTTTACCATATATACGCATTTTATCAATTATTTAATTGTTCAGTGATTTTTGCGTAACCATTTTAATTTTATAGTAATCTTGACTGAATTTAATTTTTTTATAATTTCTTGTATTTTCTACTTTTAAACTTCAGCATATGTTTTTCAAATTTCTATGTAACTTTAATTTATAAATAAATTCTCCCAATTACGTTTTTAAAGCTGTAATTGTTTATCGAGATTCAAATTTGTGCTTAGTGCTGTTACCGCCCATAAAATTCATTTTATCTTATCTTTATCAAATCTGTGGGGATAACATCGTGTGATGCATAAATAAGTTTCTCGCTTGATAAAACTGGTGTAATTGACAATCGACATTCCTTTCTATTCAGTGTTGTACACTGTAATGCCAGGAAGAGGAAGAGCAGGCGGTAGGGTGCTTGCTTTCTAATCTGGAGGACCCGGGTTCGTTTGACGGTGCCAACCATCCTGACTGAGGTTTCTCACTGGTTTTCCTCAATCACACCAGGGGAAAATTCTTCCCCATGTTATGGTTGCTAATATCTAGTGTAAAATAGCCAAAATTAGACAGCATCTAGAAATCGTTAAATAAATAAATAAAATTATATGGTTGCATGTAGCAGTAAAAGTTCATTCTTATTTCAATTTTTCATGCAACCTAAATGTAAAGCATGATAAATATTATAAAGCATTATTTGCAATATGTTCCAAAACTATCAGATTTTATGTATTCTCAGGTTTTCTCACTAAGAAGCATATGGATATAAATAACACTAGTTAACAAGGTTTTTGTAACATGAGAGAAAACACCTTATCTTAAAGGAACTTTTTGCGCTGAATTCGAATATGCATTCAGTTTTTCTCCATCACGTAAAGTTTCCCGCGACTGAGGGATTTTGGGGAAATCCCCTAAAAAATTTCCTTTTTCACATATGTTATACCCCTAGATCTTGTCCCCTTACGTATAGTAATTCAGAAATTATACCAAAGTAAACCATACTTAATAAACCCTCCAAGTTTCATAACAATCCCATTATTCTTTCCAGAGAAATAAAAATATTTGTATGTATACTGTGTGTAATGTTTATTGCACCACATAATATTGTTTTCAGAACTCTTGATACAATCATCCAACTTCTTTCCGTTCTCTTAATTAAATCGTTATCAAATATTCCTACCAAATGTAATAGAGTGCAAGAGAAAGAAAGAATGAAATACAGACTCATTGTTTTGTTGACAACAATGAACAAATACAGTCTCAATTTTTCCCTCTCCTTTGCCTCCGCCCCTTTCTTTCTTGTGTTCCTGACACGTGGTGAGGAAG
>JAGDQP010020896.1:0-32542 GCA_022664845.1 Lepisma saccharinum | reverse complement strand
ACATTTTACACAAAAAATACAATGTATATTTTAAAGTTCACTAATAACTTATCCCACTGTTCTTTAATTTTAAGTCCTGAGTTCTAGTTCATCCCTTTTTCACCTTCCAATTTTATAAATCTTACTTCTACCCATTTTTTGACCGTCCTTCTATCTTTCTGTCTCAACACTTCCACTTCACTCCAATTCACTAAATGTCCCTTGTATCTTAAATGTTTGTATATAACATTTCTATCCCTCTCCAACCTAATATCATCTTTATGTTGTTTTATCCGCTAGCTTAATCTCTTTGCGTTTCCCCCACATAGCACATTTCACAATCACTGCACTGGATTCTATAAATTACTCCCTTTTTCTCCTTCATTCCATTCTCCTCTTTTTCTCACTTCGCTTTTCTCCGTTTACCTCTTATAACCTCCAGTAGTATCTTGCTTCTTTTTTTGTACTTTGAAATACCTCCCATCTTCTTTATCACGTCTGTTCCTCTCCTATACTCTCTATCCACAACCACGTTTTCTCCTCTTCTTCTCCAGCTTCATTTTATTCCGCTCTTTCTTCTCCTCTTTGTCTCTTGGTCACTCCTTTTCTTCTGTACTTCAACCTCCTCTTATCATATCTATTTTTCCTTAACTGCTCATGAAAAATGTTTATGCCTTCGTCTGTCCTTTATTTTTCACTGTTGACCTACCTAATTCTTTCTTCCATGTTGTTTATGAAGTTTCTCTTCGTTGAGTAATCCACATCACTCCTAGCATGCAAATAGTACCCAGACGCACATAAAAAGAAAGAGGAGGCTACTGGAGGTGATAAGAGGAAAAAGGAGAAAAGCGAAGAGAGAAAAAGAGAAGAATGGAATGATGGAGAATAAGGGAGTAATTTATAGAATCCAGTGCTTAGATTGTGAAATGTGCTATGTGAGAGAAACGGTAACGAGATTAAGAGAGTGGATAAAATAACATAAAGATAATATTAGGCTGAAGAGGGATAGAAATGTTATATGCAAACATATAAGAGACACGGGTCATTTAGTGGATTGGAATGAAGTGAAAGCGTTGAGACAGGAAGATAGAAGGACTGTCAGAAAATGGAAAGAAGTAAGATTTATAGAAGTGAAAGGTGAAAAATTGATGAACTAGAACTCGGGACTTGAAAGTGATGATCAATAGTATAAGTTATTAATGAACTTTAAAATAAATATTGTGTTTTTGGTGTAAGACATAGCAATTTTTATGATTAGTTTAGAGTTCCTTTTATATATTTGTTTATTTATTCCATCTTTCTTTTTACTTAATTTTATTATATTACTTAGAATTATTTTTTGCAGGACAAGGCTTAGTTTGGTAAATATAGTAAGAACAGGAAGTGAGAGGGATACAGCGATGATTGTTTGTTATAAATTCACTTTGTGTAGTCAGTACGGGATTGGCTGACAAGAGGCCAATCAGAAACCACAGATAACTGTCTCGCTAGTTGTGTTGTTTAAGTGATTTAATATGTCCGATGAAGCCATATTATTAGGTAGTTTGGTGAAACTGTTACACGTTTCTTAGTTTTTAAATATAACGTATTTGCTTTACTCAGCTATTATATTAATTTATCTTAAAATATATGCGAACTATTTAACAAAGTTAAAATTTAATTTATTCTACTCTTACAGCAGAACAAGAAACACTAGCCAATCAGCTTATAAACAAAGGAAAAGATTTGGCAAGACATTTTAATGAGGTACAGTATAAATTTATTTATTTGTCATGATATTTAAGGTCAGTTTCTACGCAATTTAATAATCCCGTCACATCAAACGCTCTATAAAGTTATTATTATTTGTAACAGTGCGTTTTGGAGAGTCAAATATAATTTATTTCTCTACTTAAGATGCTAAAATTGTAACTTTTAATTTTGAAGAACTCGGAAAATTGTAACAAGAATTGTTTAATATTTAATACTAATATTTATTTAACAGCGCATATTATTTTATTAAGCTCTTTATTATGCATTTCAAATAGATGTCTCGATATGTTTCGTTATGTTCAGGATCATACAGTCCGTTTCCTAGACATTGGTATAGTTTCTATATTTTCTGTTAATGACACAATTCACTATTAACTGATAGACTATTGTATGGTGCATAAATTACCGGATACGATATTATATAATACAAGAAGTTTGCCTATTATAAGATGTACTTGTAATATTGTAATATATATCAGCTAAATATTAACTAATATAACAGATACGTCTTATTTGAAATATCCTTTCCGAATTCGAGCGTGCATGTGATTAGTTGTAAGGTATTTGGGGCAGACCAAAATAGGAGGAGTTTTATGGAACAAGTAGGATATACTGTATGTTCGCAAGGAATAATATAAATAAGGAACCTCAACCCCTATCTTAAAGCATAAAGCAGAACATTAAGCTGAATAATATCCGTAGTTTCATGAAGGTGAGGATCTAATGGACCGAACAAATAGTTATATGTTATTGCTCTACACACGACAAAGCGAGAATAAAGTCGGTAACGTTCATAACTCATTAAAATGTTTATTAAGTTCAAACCAAATATTTTATAATATTATAAGTTTTGATTAATTATTGATCATTTTGAACCTACCGATATTTTGCATAAAATATTTACATAGGTTAGAGAAACAAATTCCACCTTAATTAGATGTAAATTTATAAGTAACATGCTAATGTAACTAACTCTATGGCTTATGGAACTCGCAAGTACATCGCCGTAGTAACAAACGTACGCCATTGGATTCTATCCTGGGCAATATCAAGCCAGTTTTCATCACGAAAACCTACTTCTCCAATATCTCTTCTAATATTGTCCTCCCAACGACGTATCGGTCTTCCCAATGGCCTCTTTTCATCCGGCCTTCCAACCACGATAAAATATAATCTTCCTTTTCCTCCATCCGAGCTACATGGCCTGCCAACCTTAGTCGTCGCGATTTCATTATTTTTACAACATCTGGTGAATCGTACAGTACTTGGAGTTCTTCATTATGCAGTCTCCTCCACTCTCCAGTCATCTCGTCCCGTTTCGGCCCGTATATATTTCTCAAAACCTTATATACAAACACACGTAATTTATATTCATCTGCTAGGGTCGTACTCCAGCTTTCGCAACCGTAAAGTATTACCGGCAGAATAACTGTTCTGTATATTCTTAATTTCAATTTCCTTGATATTAACCACGATGTTAGATGCTTTTGGACTGAATAGAAGCATGCGTTCCTCGATACTAAGCGTCATTTTATTTCTGCCGTGACCCCGTTTCTGCTTGTTTCGTATGCTCCCAAGTATTTAAGTTTGTTTACTTTCTCTATGAGCTAATCCCTAATTCTTATGTTATTATTTCCTTCATTGCATGAGTTTCGGCTTGTTAACATGTATTTTGTTTTATCTATGTTTACCTGTAGACCGATCTCATCGTAAGCTTCTACTAAGGCATCGGCGTTGCTTTGTAGTGGATCTGTATCGTCCCCTATTAAATCTACATCATCCGCGTATACAAACAGTTGATTCAAACCATTCAATGATAGTCCCTTTTTGTCCCCTTAAATTTTTACAATCGCATATTGTACGTAAAGTTGAACAGTAGTTGGGACAAGACATCGTCTTGTTTCAATCCGTTGCGAATCTTGAAACTATCTGACATATTGTTAATCCATACTCTGCTTATGGGGTCGTTGAGACACTCTTCACTAGTTGAACCAATTCTTCGGAATTCCAAATCGTATCAGGATACTGTATAACTTTTCCCTTTTGATAGAATCATATGCTTTCTTAAAATCAATGAATAGCTGATGAACCGTCCCATTGTATTCCCATTTCTTCTCCAAAATTTGTCTCACACCGACAGTCAGGTCCAACGTGAATCTATTTTTCTAAATCCACATTGGTGATCTCCAATTATTTCATCTACGTATACACTTAGGCGTGTTATCATAATTATAGTTAGTATCTTGTAACAGGTTGGATGTAACGAGATTCCGCGGTAATTATTACAGTTCGATTTATCCCAATTTTGTAAATCGGAACCATTATTGAGTTTTCCATTCCTTTCGGAGTTTCTCCTTTCTGCATATAGCACTTATCAATTTATGTAGTTCCTTGATTAGTGCAGTTCTTAACGTTTTAATTAATTCGGCTGGAATATGGTCTATTCCCGAGAATTTGATTTTTTTTCAATTTCTTTACCGATATTTCGATCTCGATCTGGCTAGGTTCGGGAATTCACGGTTCTGCGGTATGGATTTCAAATTCCTCTGTTTGTTCCCCGTTTTGTACATTAAGAAGTTTGTCGAAATAACTTTTCCACACATCAACAATTGTAGTCGGATCAGCCTGAAGATCCCCACGTTCATTTCGAATCATTCCTAACGTCGGCTGGTAACCTTTTCTTAACAAGTTTACCCCTTTGTATAGATCTCGTATGTTATTTGTCTTCCCGTTTTCCTCTATCTCCTGAATCTTTTGCGTCAGATATTCTCGCTTTTTGTTTCTGAACCCGAGTGTGGCGTTTCGTTTCGCCTTACTGTAGCGATTGGTATTTGCTTCGCTTTTATTAGCCATCGCTGCCGTGCTTGTTTTCGTTCCTCATGAAGCTTAAGGTATTTTTCATCAAACCAAGGTTTGTTATTCTGTTGTTTCTTTTCACCT
The DNA here is from genome assembly GCA_022664845.1 of Lepisma saccharinum. NCBI lineage: Eukaryota > Metazoa > Arthropoda > Insecta > Zygentoma > Lepismatidae > Lepisma > Lepisma saccharinum. The sequence goes on along the minus strand of JAGDQP010020896.1, from coordinate 27,871 downwards.
ACACGTTCCTTCGCTGCGCTCTTAATTGTTTCACGAATTGCCTCCCACATCTTATTTACATCAATTTCATTTTAATATCATCATCATTATTACTCTAGTTGGCTATGATTTCGAACTTATTTGAGAGTTCAAGTTGGTAATCTTTTTTTTGCTCGGACTATTTAATCGTTTCACTTCGAATTTCAGTTGTTTTCCCCTTGCTCTCTCTGTTCGCGATGCATAACTTTCCCCTTATTTTGTGATCACTAATTGGAGGTCGGTGTCACCTTGCGCTCGTCTGTACGACCTAACATCCATTATGTTGGTGTGACTTCGTCTGTCTACTAATACGTGATCGATCTGGTTGCGAGTTTTGCCGTCCGGAGATACCCATGTGTATTTGTGTATGTCTTTGTGTTCAAAGTATGTGCTCTTTACCAGTAGGTTTTTCAAAATCGCGAAAGTTATCAGTCTTTCTCCATTACTTTTGGTCTTTTCGTGAAGGCTGTATTTACCTATAACTGGTCTATATTTTTCTTCCCTCCCTACCTTTGTATTGAAATCACCCAACACAATTTTCGATGTATACTTCGGTAATCTGTCAACCAGCCTTTCTAGCTCATCGTAGAATATATCTTTGTCGTTATCAGTAGCCCCCTCGGTCGGATCATAGACGTTTAATAAAACCGTGTTGCCCCATCGAGTACGTATCGTAACGTACGATAGTCTTTCATTTACGAACTCTATATTCTGAACCGCCCGAAGGATACTGTTCTTAATGAGGAATCCTGTTCCGAAATCGTGAGACTATTGCCCCGTAGTAGAAAGTGTACTTGACCTGCCGGATGCTATCTTGACCCTCCCACCGAACTTCTTGTATCTGTAATACACCTAGCTCCCACTTCTTGGTCTCTCGTACCACCAACTGAAGAGCATACCGTAAAACATGCTAATGTATTGTAATAATTATCTTAATGAAACGATGCAATTCGAATAAAATTTGTGAGCAAAGCACCAAGTCACATATTGATACATATCAAAGTTAACTTGACATTTAAACGACTAGTGCGAGAATGACATGCAAAAAAGAAGAATGGTTTTAATTAATAAGTTACAAGGGCATGTATGTCCTAGAGGCTTGGTTAAACTACGTTCTAAACTACTACTTTCAAAGACACCACCCTCTCGTGCGCTAACGATGGAAATACCAGCGCTGGATCCTATACTAAACATGTCTCAGAACTGTCATAATGCAGTGCAACTTATTAAACTTTAATTTTACAATGATTTTTGGATGGAAGTTTAAAAATGAAATAAGGAGTTTAGAAAACTTTAGCCTGCATATTTAAAATCTTCGAACAAACCACTATAAGAGTAACTATCATTCACAATTGATATTTAATGAACATATTCATTTTAATTTTAGTCCTCTCTCTTTACTTTGATACATTTACGTGCTCTTTACTTTGCTACATGCTCTTTACTTTGCTACTTCTTCCTTAAATTTCTAACTTTGACTATGTTTCCTATTTGTTAGCAACATTTCCCTTATTCTTCTTTTTTGCTTCTACTTTCCTCTTCTTTGTCTTTATATGTAACGTTCTTTCTCCTCATTTTGTCTTGCTGATATCCGCACCTCCCAGTGTTTGTATTTTTGTGTTTAAATTTCTCTATATGTCATTTTTTTTTGTATACTGTTTTATTCGATTTTTCTGTTGTTCAGTATTTGAGAGCTCATATATATTTTGAACAAAATGTAAGAACACTGTTTAATGATTTTCGCTAGATAGAATGGAAGCAGAAAGGCCAAGTTCTTTACTAAAAATTACACAGTAAAAGAACCTTTTGTTTGCGTAACTACCGGCCATTAAGAGTAGCATTTTAATAAACACTTTACTACCCAGTGACTCGCAATTTTGCAATAACATCCCTTTAAGCGCTTGCTGGAAACTATACAAACCTCATACAATGTATTGCAGACCATACGGAACAAACACATCTGCGTTACCCCATTAACGTACCAATAAACTCACACAATAATTCCAAAATCTCTTCTTATACTCCACGCCACATTATGTAAGTGCTGTTAATGTGGTTAAACGAGTGGTTACAATTTCTTACGTTTCTTTTTTCCCAGAAGATTTTCAATAATATTCCCTTTAATTTCTTGAGTTAACGGAAATTAGATTAGCCTTCTTTAAATTTTTAAACTTTAAGGAATAAAACATTAATTATTTTCTTTCTTCACAGCTGACATCCAGAACTGCGTCCGTGCCTGGAATTCCAGTGGATCTATCCTTTAATCTTGGCGAATTCTTTATAAAAAGGAAAAATCATCCTGAAATGTAAGTTTCAGTATTTAAATATAATTAATTTATAAAACAAATTTCAGCATTACTAATTCTACCATATATTTACCTTGCCAATGCAAATAGAGTTTCTCACTTAGAAATAATTTTACCTTTCATTATTATCTATTCCCAAATATGAAAATGAAGTAAAAAATACTTTTGGAAACTTTTTACAGATACACAAAATTCTTTTGTCAAAATATTACTGAGAACTTTTTATAGATAAAGGAAAAAGCCTTATTGACTTCTTTCCAAATATTTTTTTTTTTTTACAATTACTTTTAGAACAGTGTTACCATCTATAGTATGTTGTCCCTTAGTTTGAGCCTACGTTCGTTGGGGCTCATCTTGTATTTTATTACTAATTATGTAATGATTGTCTGTAAGTTTATCATTTTTATCAATAAAATTTTTTGATAAAGGTCAATAATAAAAACAGAAACGAAGCAGTATACTCTATAAAATGCAATAGTACTACAAAGTATGTAGAAAATGAAAGAAATCAATAATAATTTTTAAAAAACTTTGAAAGACACAAACTGTAATATGGAAGTCACGCAAATATTCGATCGCTGAACCATTGAACACATTGGATTTAACCAAAAACAAAATCATCAGCCCTTATCTGAATACATTATTTCTTAGTTTTACCGGTATAACCTCCTTTGATTGATCTCGTGTTTGGTAATTTGTATTTATTATACATATATTACTGATCGAATATTAGTTTAATACTTCTTAGGTTATTTTCTAATTCCTCATTGGATATTACTGATGTTATAATTACGCAGCTCTGATCATTGGGGAATGACGAAATAGATAATTTGATGCACTATAAACTGTTTAAAGATACCGCCTTAATATGTCTTAAGCGTCAGTTTTGTTATTATAAGTCTCGGTATACAATTCTAAACTATAACGCTGGTATCACGAGGTTTTATGGTTAATTCCCAACTCTTGATATTTAAGTTTTCGTTTGTCTTGAAAGACAATCAACCACTCATTGGATTCGAACCCATAAAGTTTACATTTATTTACAAGTAAAGCGGTATTCCCGGATTAATTTTTGTTAAAATTTTGGTTTAGCAGAGTGAATTATCGTTTCGTATATATGTGTCTCTCAATCAGTCTCGTGATTCTTTTCCTTTATCTGTGAAGCCTAGAAATGTTTTAAACTGATTTCGCGTATTTAATTTTTCCCTTTATTGAACACTGAATATTACCGTGTTGTTTGATATGTCCAATGACGCACTTGTCATTAAAAAAACTTCCACCCAATATGGCGGATTCAAACATGGCGGCCATGCTGATCATCTCTAAAATGTTACCCTTTCGCACGATTCCACATTTGTGTCTACAATACTTCATTGTCTTGACCTGTTTCGAATTACAAAGCTGTACTGCGAACTTCCACCCACCCCGTATTTCTCAAATTTATATAATTTGACTTTTGGCTTAAAATTAGAAATTTCAATATTCTATTAAACTTTAATGATTGGAACCGATGCTCTTCGGAAGAAACGCAGTGAAGGATAAATTTAGTATAAAACATAGATCAAGACTGACCGTTATCTGGTAGAAGCACATTGCAGTTTTAATAGGCTAACTAAATTGTGGTAGATAAGTGGCTTTATGTTTCGTGCTTTTATATTATGGCGAAGAAACGTATACGATTAGTGCAGAAGACAAATTATCGATGGATTTGAGATGTGGCAACATACAACATACTAAATCACCAAAATTACGAAATGTTCACATTGATCATGATCTATCTTGGGAAACCCATGACAAAACACAAAATAGAAAATTGACCAGCTTATGTTGTACGTTCTTTAGGTTACGAGACACTCATTCAAGAAATAGTTTATTGTCTCTATACTACGCAAGAGTTCAATCGCTTCTCACTTTTGGAATTATCTTTTGGGGATCCGCCGTATGCAGTCAGACAACTTTTCGGATACAAAATAAAATACTAAGAATAATATTCAAACTAAAAAAAAGAACACAATGTAAACAAATATCTAGATCACAAAAAAATTAACTCTTCCAAGTATTTATAAATCCATACAGTTTGCAACACAAAACAAACATATGTTTACGCAGACAAAAAATATTCACGCATATAATACACGACAATTGAACGACATTTACTAAGTACAGAAAAATTACTCCAATTATAAAAAAAAAACGTTTATTGAATTGTAGGAGACTCTGTAAAAAGTTACTGGCACACTATAAAGGAGCAAATATTACTACTCAAAACAAAGTTCGCAGTCTGATACTTACTAAATTTTATTATTCTGTCCTGGAGTTTGTAAATGACAATGATATATAAATGTGCTGATGGAATAAATTTAATTTGTGATGTTTGTTAAATGTTCACTTATGATATGCTTCGTACTACTATATTTTTTGTATTACATAAATTAATGTATTAAGTCACCTGTCAAATTATAACTTGTACTTTATATACATATGAAAACTGTAGAGGTTGTAGGAGATAATCTCCATGTTGTAAGTCAAAACAGGCAAAATAAATATGAAGTATGAAATACTGAGGGATAACACTGGTAATGACAGAACCAACCACTCTGTTGTAAACTAATTCAGTGCATGAGGAAAGCTGTCTTCTACATACCAACAACAAATTCTTACGTTTTTCTGATATATTACACAACCTAGGATCTTAACTTGTATAAAACCATTGATCAAAGAAAAGTGGAATTTTGAAATCTGGGTGGACATTCTCAAACGATGCATGTACCAGGCAACAAAGTTTTATATTCCTTCTCTGGACAAACGTCTTCCTGTGGCAGAAAACATTGGTCGATGAAGTCAAATTGTTAAAAGTGGTTACTGATGTGTCAGTAACGTTCAAGATTTAAATATGGAAAAATTACGATAATTTTTAAAATTTTGTTTAAAATCCTTTAAGCAAATTTGACTCAGACCGGATGGAGGATGATGGGAGTTGTGGTTGAATGAAGAGAGCGGTAAGAAACTGGAGAATCCCGAGGAAACACACTCGCACGGCGTTTGTTCACCACATAGCCCACGTGAACAAGGATCTAACCGACGACCCCAAGCTCCAGAGTTAAGTGGTCTACCATTGAGCCATCGCGGTCCAAATTACTGTAACGAATTAAAATCAAAGACATGGAGGTACATCTATAGTATAGGAAAGACTTTTTTTTATTATTATTGAAGCAAACACTTGCAAACTTAAAAGTTAGCTTTAAATAGATTCAAAGAATAAAATGGAAACTTTCGTTACATGATGTACAATATACATGTTATCAACAGCCGTAATTCCACTGTCATAAGGGAAATTTTCACTCGCCACAATATTATTTTCTTCAAATGGCATTATCGTAAACGCCTACGTATTTTGAACGAGGGAATGGAGACTAACGTCATCTATCAGTCACGCTAAGTAGTAATGCAACCTTGGGAGACTCAAGAATTAGCAAATGTTTAAATCCATGTGACGGGATGACGCAGAGAATTCAAAATATAAGTTTACAATATAAATAATCATGTTGAAAGTGGAAGCTAATGGGATCTCTCTTACCTCAGAAAAGTACATCATAGTGAAACTACTTCAGAAAGTCAGGATAAAATTAAGGATTGCAGGAGGAAAAAAGAATCATAATCACAAAACTAAAAACTTTCCGTATATGATTATACAGACAAGATTTGTGAACTACATTAAAAACACATATGATCTAAAATGTAACATTTTTCTTTTTTAAATTACGAATTTCCTTTTCCTTTTTTTTATATACACTTTTACTTTACGGTCTAATAGCTTTGCGTGAAATATAACACAAAGACAAAACACATTTTGTTTTCGAAATGAATTTACTGTAATCGTTTTCTTTCTTGATTATTCAATTGAATATTACAGTAACAAGCTCGTTATTTCAGCCAATGTTCTCCCGGTACAGAAGACTACTATCGTCAGAGAATAATACTTCTTCCTTCAGATCTTGTAAGAAATATTTCTGTGTATGTAGTTTGTAAAGTACAATATTCAAATGCAACCTGAAATGAATCTCTCTCACATGATACCAATAAAACTTGCATTCGAGAGTATTTTAATTTCAACTTAGTGATGTAAAACACTGAATACTTATTTACGTTTCTGTTTATTTCAGATCAATTTCACGAATTAAAGGACAAACTATGCATGAAATACATTTGAACCACGTTGATCCTGATCTTGTGTTGCTGAACTCAAAAGTAGATGCCAGTATTTCCAGAGTAACACTCAGCGGAACACTAACTGCTAATGGCGTAGCTTACGGAATCTTTCCTACAGAGCATTCTGGTAGTTTTACGTAAGTTTTGTATAAGAATCACTATTAGTATTAATTCATATCACTGGATTTATAATTTTTAATAACTTTTGGCCGAATTAATAACCTTCTAGTACAGTAGGCGTTCTTTCATCCGGCATTCTTCGGTTCGGTATTTTCTGTAATCCGGCATCTATCGAGCAGCTCATGTTCGGAATTTTACGGGCGTCTTCGGGCATTTGTCGACGTGATTTTGATGAGAGATTTTTTTAACAGTAACACTCTTCTGTTTTTTTTTCTTGTCATAGAGCAGCTTATTACATGCAGAAGTTGTATTAAAGATCAATGTACTGTAACGTATTAATTTTTCTTTGGTATTCCCGTTAAAACAATATTGACGTTCTATAATCTGGGAAAATAGCTAATCCGGCCTTGGTCCCGAACGTGCCGGATTAAAGTGCGCCTACTGTAGTAATTTGAATAAATGTTTTCTGTTCTGAGGATAAAGAAAGTGAAGAAGTAAAAGAGAGAGAGAGCAAGAGAGAGAGAGAGAGAAAAGGGAGGGGCGGAGGAAGAGAGAGAGAGAGAGAGAGAGAGAGAGAGAATATACAAGTCTTTATAATGATAATTATTAGTTTATTCTTTCATAGATGCACATCTAAAAGCAGGCAAGGAACTTTCAGGTCTAAAAGTTCAAGGTTTTGCTCTCAAGGAACATAACGCTTTCGGATATCTTCTCTTGATATGCAAATACAAATTTGATATGTAGTAATAGGGAAATGTCTGTACAAGAATGTCGCTACAAATCCTCTCCCACATAGCACCATCTGGATCTATTCTGGACAAGATCAAGCCAGTTTTCCTCACAAACACGTACTTCTCGAAGATCATTTCTAATGTTGTTTTCCTAACGTTATTTCAGTCTTCCCAACGGTCTCTTTCCTTCCGGCTTTTCAACCAAGATGGAAAATAATCTTCGTTTTTCTCCCATCCGAGCTACATGGCCTGCCCACCTTAGTCGTCGTGATTTCATTAAAACATCGGGTGAGTCGCACAGCTAGTGAAATTCTTCGTTATGCAGTTACCTCCATTCTCCAGTTATGCGGTCCTGTTTCGACCCGTATATCTTTCTCGAAACCTTATTTTCAAACATTTGTAATTTACATTCATCTGCTAGGGTCGTACTAGAACTTTCGCAACCGTAAAGTTACTAATGTATTACCGGCAGAATAACCGTTCTGTATATTTTCAATTTCAACTTCATTGATATTAATCGCGAGGTTAGGAGTTTCTGGAGTGAACTGAAACATGACTTGCCCGATACTAAACGACATTTTATTTCTTCCGTTACCTCATTTTTACTTGTTAAGTATGATCTCAAGTATTTAAATTTGTTAAATGTCTCTATATACTCATCGTTATTTCTTGTGTACCTATTTCAATTATTCTCTGTGTTTCGACTTGTTATCGTGTATTTTGTTTTCTCTATGTTTACCTGTAGACCTATCTTATCGCACGCTTCTACTAAAACACTTACTTTGTAGTGCCTCTATATCTTCTCCTATTAAAATTACATTATCCGCGTACACGAACAATTGATTCAAGCCATTCAATCCCTTTTTGTCCTCTTTTATTTTAAAAATCGCGTATTATAAAGCAAAGTTAAACAGTGGTGGTGACAAGGCATCGCTTTGTTCCAATCCGTGGCGAATCTTGAAACTATCTAACATATTATTACCTATCCGTACTCTGCTAAATGGGGTCTCTGAGACACATTTTCACAAGTTGAACAAATTTCTTCGGAATTCCAAATTGTACCAGAATACTGTATAACTTTTCCCTTTTAATAGAATCATAAGCTTCCTTAAAATCAATGAATAGATGGTGAACAGTCCCATTATATTCCCATTTATTTTCCAAGATTAGTCTCAAGGCAAAAATCTGGTCCAACGTGTATCTATTTTTCTAAATCGACATTGGTGATCTCTAATTACTTCATCTACGTATACGGTTATGCGAGTTAGCAGTATATTACTCAATACTTTGTATCACGTTGGGAGTAACGAGATTCCGCGGTAATTAATACAGTGCGATTTATTACCGTTCTTATATAACGGAACTATTATTGGGGGTTTCCATTCCTTTGGAAGTTCTTCCTTTCTCCATTTTGCTTTTACGAATTGATGCAGTTCTTTGATTAGTGCCGTTTCTCCCGCTTTAATTAATTCGGCTGGAATATTGTCTATTCCCGGTGATTTGAAAATTTTCAATTTCTTTATCGATATTTCGACCTCGATATTGCTAAGTTCGCGTATCCACGGTTCTGCGGTATAGATTTCAAATTCCTCTGTTTGTTCTCCGTTGTGTACATTTAAGAAAGTTGTCGAAATTAATTTTTCATACATCGATAATTTTAGTCTGGTCCGCTTGAAGATTTCCGCGTTTATTTCTAATCATCCCTAACCTCGGCTGCTAACCTTTCCTTAACGAGTTACTCCTGTTATAGTCCATTGGAGCGACAGAAGAAGAGGGTAAAATATTCGTGTTTTAAACAAATCAAATGTTAATTGATTGTTTTTGTGTGGATAATATAAAAGAGTAATTGAAAAAGAAAAGAAAAAGAGAGGGAAAGATTTTACATTTGTTGTAATGAATTTTGGAAGCTACGAAAATGCTCGGTAGATCTCTCTACTTTTATGAATGAAAATTGGAAGTGAGCAGCCTTTTTCTATATAATTAAATTGTAGTTTTAATGTTTGATTTTTTAGCACAGCATTTAAACTTATTGAAGAATGATTGGTAAATATTCCAAAACTACTCATATATTAGGATCTGAGCATTACATAATCTTATGTGCAACAGATAGTGAAGTAGCCTTGGAATGCAAATAGTCCTTAGTGGAAACTAGATTAACATAACTTAACCTACCCTAACTTTGTATGGTTAGTTTGATTCCGAGGCCTTGTGTTGTACACGCACAAGCGAGAACAGTACTCTTACCTGCAATTTGGGATTGAGGGCAATTTTCATTGTGGTAGGTTGCGGTTACACTGAGAAGGCTGTCATTGCACAAAGACTGATCATCTCCTTGTACACAACCGTAAATCCTCTTTCATCTTTAGTTACGGATCAACTTCTCGAATTTCAAGGTCAAGACCCTACATCATCATGTCAAACAAAATCATCTTCAACTAAGGCAGCATCAAAACTTGCCGCTTACTGTTACTGGACCACCACCATACTCTACATTAGGAGCAATATCACGCCATCGTCTAACCATGGAAACATTATCTTCAAAATCACTTTCTCGTTCACGTTCTCCAAACAGATCAGAGCACTCTTCAACTTCTTCACCACCAACGAAACGCACCCATACATTCAGCGAGACCAATTCTGACCAGGACCCTCAAATGGACATCAACAACGAAGAATCTACAGCTACATCTACATATAAGAACCACTCTTTACTATTGACTAACTACGAATCAAAAAATTCTGTTTCAGCAAGTTAGCAAGTTTCTACCTCGTGATTCTATTGCAGAAATCATCCCTATAAGAAATAGCACTATCATCAAATCATCAGACGTCAATTTCGCTAGCATAAGGAGAAATCGTCACTGTTTTGAGATCTATGGTAAAAATGCAAATATCACACGCTTTAACCAGAAACCTCTTAAACAGCCACCACCACCACGTAAGCCGCCTATACTATCCGCAGTAATCAGGGAGGTTGAACCAACGCTCACAGATGACGACATAGACACAGAGCTGAACCACGAGGGTCATTCCATTCATAAATGCCTACGCATAAACGTAAAAACAGGTCAATCTGCTTACATGGTTAGTGTTCTCACACCAGATCAAGAGACCGTAGAAAATGTGCTTTCACACGGTGCTTTCATCTATAGGAGACGGCATCGAGTCGAACTTTCAAATTCACCTTCACCGCTACCTATCAAATGTAAGAAATGTCAATTATACAACGCCCATCCTACCTAAAAATGCACATATACATTAAAATGTGGCGTCTTGTACTGGTAACAATTCAACCAAAACTTGTTCGTACCTTTAACAACCTCCCACATGTACCATTTGCGGTGATCATCACACAACTTTCAGCTATAAATGTAAAGCTTGACCAGAACCAGATCCAGCAAAAAACAGAACTGATTGTACCCATACGCACTCCTGAAGCCAAAACTCAGTTTACAACTCTTGTAACATCTGTGCTTCAATCCATATCTATTGAACAGCTTCTGATCTTTCTCACAGTTACACTTCAGAACATTCATACTTTCCAACGCCATTACACTCTACAGCAAATACAATATGCAGCAAATATTGTATGACTCAATGGGTATGGACTCAATGTCTTCTTCACTGCGACATATTCATGCCCATACCCATACTTTCATGTACAAGACGGACGGACATGTGCATACGGACAAGAAACAGTTGTAGAAGTTAACGAAAACAACCATTCTGTTTTTATTTCGCTTGGCGCTATCAGTTCTGTTTCTCAACATCCGTTCCTTACCAGCACATAAACTTCTTTTCTCATCTCTACTGCTTGAAGAACACATACAAGCTTTCCTATCAAATGAAACTTATCTCACCCCTAAATTTCAATGCAAAATGTCTGGCTACACCCTACTCAGAAACGATAAACTACTAATCTTAAGATATAATGGAGGAGTCGCGATAGGAATTTCCCCTCATATACCCTTTCGTCATCACACACCTCCTTCCAGCCTACCGGAACATCTCATCACTTCAATATACTTTAAGCAAAGATACATTACTTTAGCAACTATCTGTATACATTCGCCCAGGGCACCCAATTCCAACAAATTTCTTCAGATACATCTCTAATATGTTTCGTTACTACATAATCATGGCTGATATAAACATCCATACCAGATCTGACAGAGCCAAAAGCGACTTCCCTAACTTCATCAGTCAACAAACTACCGGTACTCTCCACAGGGCACCTAAACATACAAGACCAATCTCAAACACAACACCGGAAATAGTTATAACTTAATCCAATCTTCCACTAGCAAGTGACCATATACCAGTAAAATTCACAATTGACTTCATCAGACCAAACCCACCCACACCCATAGTCCCGCGCCAGGTACTTCGTTTTGACAGAGAGAACTGGACCAGCTACTGGAAACTTGTAGAAGCACATCTCACAGACTCTACACCACCCACCTAAGAAGACGAACTATACTCTACCTTAGACCATATCACCACTAAAATCAAACAAGCATCAGACAGTCACATCCCTATTTCTACTACTCACCCGTTTAGACCTAACTTACCTACACAAGACTCACCATTAATACTCCACTCCAGAAATATTTACCGAGACTATCAACGCACATAAAATCCTGAATCGCTAAGACTTCATAGATAACTCCAAAGAGCAATATACAACTACATAAAACCATATAAACTACCGCAGTGGATCAAAACATGTAATAATCTGGCAGATATATATCTCACCCATCCAAATACTGGAAAAGCTTCAACACACTTACAGGTAAATACTCACGCACTACGTATCCTCTACTCTATGAAAACAAAGCCCTTCATACAGACAAAGAAAAAGCTTATGTTTTTGCAGATTATTTTCAAATCATCTTCACCCTTACAATACATTTCAACCCTTCTCGAAAACACCCCGCAGATAATCTTGACATCCACTCCCCTCATCTACAACCAAACTGATCATCCTCTTCCTACACCAATCACACCCGAAGAAATCATACACACAATCGCACCCAAACGTCAATCTGCTCCTGGACCCGACAACATTTTCTATAGACACTTCAAAGAAGCTCCTATATTCCTCACACAACTTCTCGATCATATATACAATTTTATCTTGCACAAAGAATACATCCCATTACAATGGAAAACTTCACAAACACACATGTTCCATAAACCTCAGAAACCTACACATTTAGCAAAGTCCTAGAGAAAATCCTAGTCACCCAGCTCCATACTCACCTGGAACACCACAACCTTCTACATCTACGCCAAGCAGGATTCCGTCCTTCCTTTAGCATTAATGATCAGCTCCTTCGACTTACCAACATGATAGTCAATCACTATAATACCTCCAAACCTTCTTGCGTAGTCCTGTTTGACCTCGAAAAAGCATTTGAGAGAGTCTGGCACAAAGCCCTAATACACAAATTCCGCTCATTCCACCTTTTCGTAAAGTACATCCGCTATGTATTTAACTTGCTCACGAACCGCCTCATCTATGTCTCTATCAACTCCAGTACATCACATCCTATTATCCTACATTGTGATGTTCCACGAGGATCATCCCCCTCCGCACTGCTTTATATCCTCTTCGTTGCTGACCTTCCTCCGTTTCCTAATGACATCCACATATTCCAATACGCAGATGTCACCGCCTTTCTAGCACTCAGCAAAACCATACCACATATAAACAGAACCATGAACGATGTCATCAACACATTCATTAACTGGTGTAGTAAGTGGGTATTTCCCATTAACTCCACTAAAACTCAGGCAATAGTGTTCCTTCTTCGTAAACGTCGTTTACGAGTTCTCCTAGCCCTATCAAAACTATCCCAGGCAGTAAAAAAAAACAACCCGTAAATCCTTCTAAACATGCCATATATCTAGGAATCACCTTTGCCCAACATTTCACAAGGCGTCCACACTTAAACAAAACCATAACCAAAGCTACAAACCGCCGAAATCTCTTAAAATCTCTGGAACTGGAACTACATGGGGATTAAAATCACAAACAGTCATAAACACATATAAAGCATTCCTTCGTCCGATTCTGACGTTTAGACACATTTGCAGCAGACACATACATCTACCATAAACTACAAATCACGGAACGCCACGCTCTATGATCGCTTACAGAGTCAAACTTCCCAGTCCTACCCAAGAACTCTACGATCCAATCACCTTTCCCCATCTCCTGCTTAACCTTGAAACACTCCACCTGAAATACATCTCACAGCGCTTTGAGACAGAACACCTAATACTAGAAGACATTACACACATCCACGTACATCATAAAGCACCAGCTACATACGTACATATCTTCACCACTCTCACACCTTTTCACACTCTATCAATATACTATACCACACGGCCACCCTGAAATAGCACGCATAGTAGCCTTAATTTCACCTACTATCCCTCACATCATTGCACCCTCATATGCCGCAAGTGGCCAATCTTGAACCCAAGGGCTCATTATCACTCACTTGTCTCAATTCTGCCAACGTGTTGTCTTGTCTAGTGTTGATGTTACCACCCATAAAATTAATTTTATCTTATCTTGTATAGTGCACCTCACATTCATCACATCACTTCCACTTTATACATATTGTATATTTACCGACAATAACTATTATTGTTTAGTTGATATATATATCCCTACCTATATGATTATGAGGAAAACTCATAATAATCCCAGATAATTAAAGACATAAAGTTATACGATATCAAAAATCTCTTAGCCTATCGACCTTCCCATGTCAACTACTGTTGCACCACTTCCTCTTCCCATATCGAGGATGTAGCCCTTTGGTAGTACTGGCCAATTCAGGCTAGAAGAAAAACACTAGATATAGAGGGAAATTTATACTTAAAGCCCCTGTTTAATAAATACTTTTCTTTTGACGCCGTCGACGTTTAATTTGTTAGTTAGATGTGTCGCAGCTTTGGCTGTTGTGAAGCGCCGTAGTGATTATAGGTGAATAACTATACTGTTATTTTTGGTGTAGCCCACACTACGGTGTAGACTTGAGGCATGCTTTTTAGATAGTGATCGTTTCATCTAGAGAACGTCAATGTGAACTGATAGTGAACCTGTGAAATTGGCCGTAGAAAAAAATTAAGAAGGCAGTCACGCAGCATCAACAAGTGATGGACAATATGGACCGTAAGGGAAATCCAAGAACCAGAAGCAAGTCAAGCGGAAATATTCCCAAAGACGTCACTGGAACTGAAGGTTCCTTTACACATATTTGTATAGATCTCGTATGTTATTTGTCTTCCAGTTTTCCTCTACCTCCTGAATCTTTTGCATCATATATTCTCGCTTTCTGTTTCTGAATCCGCGCGTGGCGTTGAGTTTCGCGTTACTGTAGTGGTTGGTATTTGCTCAAATTTTATTACTTAATCATTGCTGCCTTGCTTGTTTTCGTTTCTCATGAAGTTTATGCATTCTTCATCCAACCAAGGCTTGCTTTTCTGGTGTTTCTTCTTCTACCTACATGTTTCTTCGCTGCGTACTTAACTGTATCACGATATGCCTCCCACATCTTACTTATATGAATTTTATTTATTACTACTTGACCTGTCTAAGATTTCGAACTTATTTGAGATTTCGAGTTCCTAGTCTGCTTTTACGTTTTGAGTATCTAATCGTTTAAGTTCGAATTTAAGTTGTTTTTATCCTTTGCTTTCTCTGTTCGCGATGCATAACTTTTCCCTCACTTTTGTGATCACTAACTGATGGTCGATGTAACCTTCCGCTCCTCTGTAAGACCTAACATCTCTTATACTGGTGTGTATTCGTCTATCTAATAATACGTGATCGATCTTGTTTAGCGTTTTGCATCCGGAAATACCCATGTGCATATGTGTTTGTCTTTGTGCTGGAAGTATATGCTCTTTACTAATAGATTTCTCGAGATCGCGAATGTTATAATTATTTCTCCATTGTTGTTGGGGGTCTCGTGGAGACTGTATTTGCTTATAGTAGGTTTATATTTTTCCCCTCCCTATCTTAGCGTTCAAATCACCCAACATAATTTTCGAATTATATTTCGGTAATCGGTCAAACAACCTTTCAAGCTCCTCGTAAAATGTACCTTTGTCGTTATCATTAGCATCCTTGGTCGGAGCGTAGATATTTATTAAAACCGTGTTGCACAATTGGGTACGTATTGTAAAGTACGATAGTCTTTCGTTTACGAACCCTATATTCTGAACTGCCGGAAGAATACGGTTTCTAATGAGGAATCCTGTTCCGAAATCGTGAGATTGTGTACGTAGTATAAAGTGCACTTGCCCTGTCGGATGCTATCTTGACCCTCCCACCAGACTTTTGGTATCGCTAATATCTCCAGCCCGTTCTTCTCGGTCTCGTGTACTGCCACCTGAAAAGATCCCGATTTGTATAACGATCGTACGTTCCTATTCTAAAGTTTTTCTTAGTCATGTTCATAGATCCCCATCAGCCATCACTGCCCGGATATCCGAATGAGAGACTAGTTTACCTTCGGAATATTTTACCCCAGGAGAATCCATGAACAGTATATTACTATTTCTTGACATTATTTAGCGGTATATAATTGTCAGCTCTACGACCTCGCAGTAAAAGTAGACTTTCAAAATATCATCCTCTGTCCATCTCTGAGCCTTGCCGATGAATTCATCTTCAGCCTCAGAGTGGTAATGGTGATGCTGCTTCTCGTCACCATGACATCTTTGTTCGGGGTTATCTTTCCCTAGCCTTTGTAGATCCCTCTACTAACTGCAAGCAGCAGAACTGGTTTGGGTCTTCCCCGAAATATTTCCGGTACCCACCACATCTGGTTGGCATTCCCTATCCGCCGCCTTGGGAGGCGCCTGGTGGGAGACCAGCAACTCCAAAATAAAATATGTGGAATTTATAAAGTTATTTTTTTTTATTCCTTCGCATCTAAGAATAATGTTGTCACCTGACTCAATTATGGATATAATTATTACTTTAAATATTTCAGAATTAACATTGACGGTATGAGAGCGACGGGAATATGTGGGCTGAAACCAGAAGGAGACACACTTGTGGCATACAACCCAGGATTTCAATACACACCGGGTCGAATGTATATATCAGTAAGTAATGATTAAATAACAAAAATTATACATTAATATTTTAAGTTAGAAATTCTTGTATCTACTCACCAAGTAAATCCTCTGTTACGTTTTACACGTACGAATGAAGAACATTCAACATTGATGATTTTATTTTTCACCTAATTTCAAGTAAATGCCCAACTTTCCTCACTTAGTGCTGAGTCAGCTTTCGTAATACATACATTTACGCATTCTGTATTTTGAAATATACAAATAAAGCATATTCCACAAAATAAATATATATAAAATTTTAACAAAAAATATTAGTTCATTATTTTTTTAATTATTCACTGTTCACTGCAAAGGTTCAGTGTTTGCTCCTTTCTTTATTTAGCAATCTTCCAAGAGATCATTTGAGCTCCGGATGAAGTAAAAAACTAAAACAGGGAGAGCAAAAGAGGAGCGTGTCAATATCTCAAAACTCTTTGATCTCAACGCCACAGTGTTATATTTTACATTATTTGGTGATTTAGGTAAACTAATTAAGTGCTTCATCAAATGTGCTATTAAGAATTTAAATAAAAATTAACGTATTATGTATGATCCGTATGATCACGAAATCGTAAAAATGATGCAAACGCACGGAAACATATAGAACCTTGACGTTCTTCGTGAGAAGTTTGATCATATTTGCTAGTTTCTTTATGTTATTAAAGAGCCTGTGCTTATTATAGCATTAACTAAGTTATGTTAGTTTCATCAGTGTAGATTTATGTCTCGATAGATTAATATATGTCTCGTGGGCGGCCAAAGGTTCATATGTCATTATTTTACAATTTTACGATTTTGGTGTCTTCAATGAAGCAATAAAATTGTATTTTATCGGTCAAAGGGGTGTAAATTTAGCAACACAATACATGATCTAAATTGAATTGACATTAAAGCCTTAAGTGTATTTCTTGATGGCAAGTAAAAACTTTATCTCGCTCTCCTTAAAAAATTACTGTACTTTAGCAAGTGCACGAGTCATATAAGACATATTTCTGTATGTTCCCATATATGTGCATTATCAACATATATTAAAGTAACAGTTTCTTGTATCAATGTATATGAACCTCTATTTGTATTTATATTACTATCGAAATCTCCGCTATAAATATATATTAAATAAATGTTGTTCATACATGCGCTCCACATAAATTTTCACTTTTAAAAAATATATTTTCTTACTTTCCCACTTGTAGTTTTGTTTATTTGTTCCGGTAGAAGTAAAGCGAAGGGTTGTGATGTAGGTTATGAATTTGTTTTTACAATAATCAGCCCTAAATCATGTTGTTAAATATGGTTATTTGTGGAATTCCAGACACGCTACAGATTTTTCCTTTCTTAGGAAACAAATGAGGCATTGAGATGAGATTCCTGCTAGCCATAAAGTCGGTCGTCTCTTCTTTTATTTAATGTATATTTCACTCTACAGATCTAGATACTCTGGTACTTGAGTGTATTTATATGAAACTAGTGCGAAGTGACGGGATTGCTCCACTATATGGGTAATGGGGACACTTTATTGAGGCACTTCGACACCAAATGAAGACACATGTAAACATTTGACAACTATCAATGTATGTACTTTTTAACGCTTCACGATGAATTTGCATTACGTGCGGAAAAGGTATCTCAGATTATCTTAAAATGAAATGATTTTAAAGATAATAAAATGTAAATGTAAAATAAATGTTATCGCATCGCTAGCTTTCCTCGTTACCTCTAAGAACAGACGTCAAACAAAGGGTGGAAGAACTCTATTAAAATCAATTCAAATTATGCTCTGGTGTTGATATAGATAGTTTATTTATAATGACGATCTGAAGGAGCATATGAACTCTCAGGAATCTTATTACTGTGTTAATTTCAGAAGTTTCAAATTTATTTGTTAGTCAAAATCACACAGAGTTCCACGAAATCTGAAATCAGATTTTTTTTGAGACTATAGTGTTAATTCTTACATTGGGGAAAGTTAAGCAATGATAAGAGACTACCAAATTTACTGTAAAATCATAACTTCCCTTACACTTTCAGATTATGAGAAATTGAACGGGTTATCGCTAATCTATGCCTGACTTGTAATTACTGAGATCTAGGGGCTACATAATGGCAGACAGGCAGGATAAACTGTATAGCTTCCCGGTATTCAAACAGGGACGCTTAAAACAAAATATTAAAAAAAGAATCCCAACTACGTTTAACGAAAATTACAGGTGATACAGGAAACGTAAACAAAAAAAAAAAAAAAGATCAGTGTTATTGATGCTAGTATTTAAATACCTCTAGAATGTTGTAATATGACACTGTGCGCTGGCCAGTCCATTCGCTGAATGCTCTCAACATTCACAGCTTTGAGGATGTTGTTCACCACACAAGGCATATACGCATGGATGGTGTTGTTCAACACTGGTACTCCACACTTGAAAAGACGAAACGTTTACAGGTTGACATTCAATACACCTGGGGTCAACACCGCGGTTAAACAAATATGATATAGTACGCGCGCACCCAACATGATGCTTTCCTACAACAGCATAGTGGGAACTTAACAACGGTAGTGTTGGATAATGCGGAATCACTGTCGTGATTGAAGCGGTATTCAATTGAGATAATTGCATGTCTTCATCGTCCCTTCATGCATGCGCTTCTTCCCTTCTGCGACACCTCGCAAGAGATCACCTCTTACAAACTACCAACGAAATGCATCATGTTGTGTACTGTACACCATGATACATCGACACCCGCTTTGCTGGAAGGTTTTGGAAAATCTGGTGCTACTTGCCAGGTCACGCTCTTCTCGGATGGTGTGATGTTGATATCAACGACTGCATAAACATCTTAGATGTTCGAACTACATTCACAGCATCCACAGGAAACTTATGAAATGTTACAAAGATTTGAACACTCCATCCTGTGATACACCAACTTCCAGTATCCAAAACACTCTACCCCTCGTTACGTTGTCAAGGTTGTCAAGCTTGTATATGACTGTCCTGTTCTCGTCTGCACACCTGCAAGCACTCAACATTCAAATTACTTACGTAATCTGAAATCAATTTTATTTAACTTATTTTTACACTGTTAATTTTTTTGGCCTGTTACCCTAAAAAAGTCAAGAAACCGGGTTAAATGGAATGTGACAAACAAAAATCATGAACACTTGAGTTTCCATAAATTTTCAAGCAAAGAATACTTAGA
The DNA here is from genome assembly GCA_022664845.1 of Lepisma saccharinum. Classification (NCBI taxonomy): domain Eukaryota; kingdom Metazoa; phylum Arthropoda; class Insecta; order Zygentoma; family Lepismatidae; genus Lepisma; species Lepisma saccharinum. The sequence continues at coordinate 8,148 of JAGDQP010020896.1, read as the reverse complement.
AATTTTCTCTACTATTATGCAGGTTCACAAGCTGAATCTCAAATAATAAAAGCAATGTGAGTCTGTATAATATTAGAGAAAGATTCTAAGCATTATTTGCTTGAATAGTTTAAAAAAGTGAAGGATTTTTACTTTTGTTAGTCATGTTCCATTCAACCTAGTTGAATGACTTTTCCCAAGGAACTGGCCAGCAGAAACAGCTTACAAACAGTTCGCATTCTTTATATAATGGTTAACCGAAAACGTTAGTTGTTTCTAGTGAAGCCTGAACTCGACTTGCTTGTTTGCTTCTCACATTATTTGATACAACAAAAATTCCATTGAATTAATATATCTATATTTAGCATTACAACATTGTAAACATTATATTATCAGTATCAGAATTTATCATGTATATTTAGTTCATGTATGTATAACTCGAAATATATGTGCCACAAACCTCTATATTTCCTATAAAAAAAATTAGACTTTACAAAATATAACAGTGTTGTGTCACATAAACTTTAGTTTATATATACAATTTTACATAAATCTTTTTATATCGTCAATGTGACATGTATTTCTTGGCTTCCGGACTCGACATTAGTATTAGTTTATGTAACATATAAATATATATTTATCTAGCTGATTACCCGGCGACGAATTTCAGATTTGTGTGGCAATGTGCAACCGAGGGCGGAGCCTATTTGAAGAAAAATAATATGACGTTTTCTAATACCATAACACGCAATGTCGACAAGAATGTAAGATTCGATGAACGTTTCTTTTAAGGAGCCCAAAACATTGTTCTCCAGTAATGAATGTAAAGTTTTAGTTTAGTTGGTAGTCGCATTGAAAATTTGACACATTTCACCATAATACGTGAATATTTTTTCATCCCCTTCCACTCTCCAAAGAGGTACTTTTGCGACATTGATTTATTCTAAATATGTTCAGCGCATTAGTTAACTTATTTTTCAGTCTATACGTGTCAATCAATATTCATTTGTTGTGCCATCGTAATATGTTTATTACTTTGCAAATGTTCTGTATATTTTGGATAGTATTTCATGCTATTTCTGTTGTTTCAATTCTGGGTTATTTCTGTAGGTGACAACTCCATTAATTACAGCAATTTAAATAAAATATTGACGGAAGGAGGTGTAATACATCAGTTTAGATATGTAACCCATAGACCACTGGAATGTCTCATTTTGCAACCATATAGCCAAAAAAATATACTTAAATGCGTTCCAAATTCTTAAAATGTAAATAGTATATGAGAAGACTCACGTGATCCATAGACGTAACAGAACCTATAGTTACTTCTAGCTACTAGTTTTATAAGGCGCTGGAGGTACTTCAAAAGTTAGTTTTATTGTTTCGAATGCATATACTTCTGTAATGTCAAATAAGATCTCGCAGTCTTCGTAACTGTCCAATCGCTATCAAAGGTGTACCTACATCATTGGTCCTTGTACTCAATGGGAAATTTTTATGCCAAAGTACAGAGAGCCAAATGATCATGAAGGCATGCTCTTCGTAATGTTTCCGATAAGTAAGTACTATGTGGCGTCTTCAGTGCCAGATCCAAACTGCCTTTTCTGGTTATTGTATAATAGAAAAGATTTATTCCCAGGGCGACTTCCAGCGTAGAGTGTATAATCATAATAATAAACATTGAAGACGAAAATGTACATACCTTATCCTTCAAAACTAAAATACCGTACCGAAGCTTTCGCCTGAGCCCAAAGGAAATAAATAAAATTTAAATCGAAACCTTACATATTATTTCTAAAGTAATTACTAGTAGCATTGACATCTATGCAAAATAACACAAAGTTAAATTTATATATAAAAAGAAAAACTTCAGAAGAAGCCTTATTTATTATCTAAACAAAATATACAAAGTAGTACACCATTTACTTTCCGTTTTCACTAGGCGGAACAGAATAAACTGTCTTAATAGTGAGATGAACTGATATCTAAAACTAACAATCTCTTTACAACGATATGGCAACGCAAAGCTCTTTTTTTTTTAAAAAAAATCTTTGTGTTGCAGTTTACTTAGCCATTTATTTCCTACATCTTAGATGTTTACTTAATCCTAGGTACTCGAAACCATTTTAACATAAATTATTGCACGTTATTGTAAAACATAATTTTTTTGGTTCTTGAAATAGGCCCACAGTTGCACATTGCCACACAAATCCGGAATTCGCTACCCGGCGTTATCCAGGTATTAATTTATCCCAATCTTCTATTAGACAGAGAAAGTCTTCTAGAAAGTTCTACAGAGTTATTCGTTTCTAAATTTTTCATAAATAACTACACCATATATTCGTTCTATTCGACTAACCTTGGGCTTATATGTCATCGGGACTGTTACAAATCAACTTAAGGACGTTGAAAACTATGAATTCGACACCAATATCGTTCATTTTATTTTTCAACTCTTATCATCTCCCATGCCAATGGGAGCTTAATATTGACTTAAACGCTATTCATAAGAGCGACCCGGAAAACTATGGATTCAACGCTAATATTGGTCGTTTTTGATTACTATTATATGTCAGCCACTACCATCGCTAGTGGTGTCTAATCCCCAAAATATATTTTTACAGGTTATAAGTTATATGCGTACCAAGATAATTTTAAATTGTTGGTCCAAATCCCACAGAATCCCATGAAATTTGAAATCATTTTGTTTCTGCTGAAGCCATAGGGCTAATTCTTGCAGCTATGCTGGAACATACATACACGCATACATTTATTTATATCGTATATATTTCGACAAGCTGATTTAGCGCCTGCTGTTGTATTTTTACTATATTTTAAAGAATTATCAAAAGCTCTTATAAGAAGTTACATATCGAGAGTTCACAGCGGAATACGCATCACTTCAAACAACGTTTTAACATTTAAGAAGTCGAAGACTTGGCATTGGTTTGATCTTTCATTCTCATCTGCTTTTGAAACTAGTAATATTATCTCTTACTTTTGTCTAGGTGGATTATCCTGAAGGTGGAAAATCTATTAAGAAACGAATTGGTAAGTCAATTTATTACGAGTATATTTTTAATTTACTACTCATAATATAACTTCGGTTTTACTATATCGAGGGCATAAAAATGAGTCAATAAATTAGAATCTCTTAGGCTGTACTTGCCAAGAGGGCAGACTTTTGTTGTTTTCAAGACAGAACCTACATTTTAAAGAAGCCTCCGAGCCACTTTTGCTCCACTGAGCATCGTAGCAAGATCCCCTTGATTACGGGGCAGCACATGTTGCTTTTCACCCTTACACCCCAGTACACTTGTTTCTAACAGAACAATTTATTTAGAAATATGTTTTTACTATTTAAGACTTATGGAAATTCTATGCACTCTTCCCACTGTAGACGTAGTCAATGAGCAAGCCCTGACCATACTGTGCTGACTTGTTTAATATTTAGCCCTCAAGAGGCTATTTAATACAAAGTGAAAGGAAACCATTTATTATAAAGAATTTTGGGGTCGACAGCTATAAAGCGTATTAAAAGTGGGTAGCGGCATGAAAACAGTTTATAAACGCTGATGTAGAGAGATTGTCTGATGACAACCTCTCGGTTATTAGGAAAAGGAGACATTATAATCGGAACGATGGGAAAAAGATCGTTTACGATGTTTATGGTTTTTGTTTGGTACATCGTGATTTGTCACATACTGCTTGAATCTGCAAGTAGAATGTTCGCCGATTTATAACTTTAATTTAAAAATTGCTGGGCTAAACCTATGCAGGAGCTAGAATGAAAGCAAATGCAAAATATTACAACACTTAAGAGAACAAATCGTTCATAATCTGTGCATACACGAGATTACTTATCATGACTTGCGGGGGCGAAATTACAAATAGTTAAAAAAAACTATGATGTTATGCAAAACATAGGAGTGGCTTTTCTTGTAAGAAGTGACATGATAACTAGGGACATTTTGGTATTTGTAGTTGGAAGAACGTATGTTATAGACGTAGATGGAATAGCATTTTTATTGTTTATATGCAAATTGGTACGAAACATGATCAAGTTAGGGAACATAAATCCTTTCAAAATTTAGCTGTTAATTTACAATGTTATCATAATAAAAGTACGATATATGTAGGACATATGAATTCAGTGTAAGAGCAGTCAGACTTCACTGCAAAAAATAACCTTAGTCCTTACTTTAAAACAATAATTGGGTTCTTTTATTTTTCCTAAGTATAGACGTTTGTGCATCCGGAAAAAGTAATGACATACATGAGAAAGAATTGTAGAAGTAGGTTGGATTATATTTTTACAAGTCAAGGGACGTTTCCCTTTTCAGAGAATATGAAGGTGACGAAGTTGTGATTATCAGACCATTCTCAGTTATGTGTAAATATAAATGGAATATGTCACTGCACCTATGTTTTTCATATGTATGGCGTCTAAATTCATATTTTATGGAAAATAAAAATTTTGATCAGCTAACTCAGGAATTATGGAAGGAAACATATAGCTTTAAAGGTAAATAGGGAGGAAATAAAATTATGGGGAAGGAAGAAAAAAATATTTATGGTTATAAGACATTTACTAGATAATATTATGACGATAAAAATAATAGAGTATTATCAGGCATTACCCTAAGAATAGAGCTACGGAAGAGTCATCATTGGTTTTCTAAAGTCTGGAAAACGCAAGCGAAACTGAATTATTATTAAGAAAAACAAATAAAGTGGTTTAAAAAGAGGAAATATTTTTAAAAATGTCTTATTGTTGAAACGTTGAATATTGAAACTTTAGTAAGACATAAAACGAAAAAGAGGATAGCACTATAAATATATTTCAGGATGATAACTGAATGATGTTCAAAGGTCCTGCAATCTATGAAGGTATTAGAGAGCAATATTCTCGTTACTTTAAAAGTCAAGGAAACGAGGATATTGACGTCCTAAAGGAATTCAATTTGGACAATCAAAAAACTTCAAATTATGAAGGAAGACAAAATCAGAAACAACCGTTCTCTGAACGGGCAATTAAGGAAGCCATAACTCAACATATCCTCGTGCGGATCGATTGACGAGCTTAGTGGCTTGTGGATGGTTAGAAATCAAGATGTGATTGGTAAAGGGGAAAATAGTCAATGTGTTCAATTCCTTCTGGAATAGCCCGAAAGTCGAGCTAGATTATTTTACGTCTGTACGGATATTATTATTTTAAAATAACAAAATAGGGTCTATCCAAATTTGTAGAATTATTGATACATTTTGAGAATTTTGATACGAAGATTCTATTGAAGTGATTAGCTAACCGTCTAAAAAGGTAATTATATTCTAGTCAAAGTGGCATTCAAAAGACGAACGCTATATATGTCCACTTGATGAATATGCGAGATAATTTGTTATATGGTATTGTTGAGGGACATATTTCACCTATCATTTAAAATAAAACAGAATTTAGGAGTGCAGACGATAATGTTAACCAGAACTATTTGTTTTCAGTTATCAAACTGATGAAATTACCTGCTAACATAATTTCATTATTTAAATTGATATATAGTCTTAGACATATCAAAATATCAATCCATTGGAAATTAGGTTGTAAGATAAATTTAAGCAAAGTAATATTGCAGGTCTGCGCCTGCTCATTTATGATATATTCCATTCGATGGTCCTATTAGTGACAGTAATTTATAATTCATTATCTGGTAATATAATAATAAATAATTCGTTAAAATGTTTGATTTTTGCTGATGACGTCAATTTCACTATACAATCAGATCAAGAACTTGAAACAATATTTGAAAATTTGGAGGTTTTTAGAAAAGTAGCTGGTATAATCACAAATAAAGATAAAATCCAAGCCTTAGATCTGAAGTCAAAGATAAACCAGGAAGCCCTGACGGGTGTCATTGTTGAAGTAAATATTAAAATGTTGTGTATTATATGAAACGCTGATATTAAAAAAAACAATTGTTGAGACTGCAAAGAAACTTATATAACCTATCGTTTCGGACTTAACAGCAACTAAAAATACTCTTTGGACAGTACTCGATTTGTTAATATCTTTATATTGAGTAAATTATATTATTAACTATAAATATTCCCATTTCCTAAATGCTTTTGGGCTCAACTGGATAACTTTAAATTTGTTTCAGGCATAACCAAATAATAAAAGTTCAGCGTAAGATACTTTACATAAATATAACATAAATATAGAGGAAAGAGAGGTAAACTTGAAAAACGTGATGATCCAAGCAATGTCCCTCCAAACCCATCAGTTTTGTCTAGTTTTATGCGAGCATCGTGATAATTTATCCCATAATGCGATATTACTTATACTGAACCAAATAGAAGAAATAACACCAAATGATATTAAACTATACGAGGTCTTATTAAAATATTTGTCGTTTGTTTTTGTAGAATTCGCGTATATGATAATTGGGGAAATCCCTACGGATGTTACTGCTCATACAATTCATTTTATATTACCCTATGGATGAGTTTTGAGTCAAAGGTTTATGAGTTTTGAGAAACACCGGAAATGCCCGGTAGTATTAGATCTAGGTGATGAATGGAATATTACATGTACAAATCTATTTTTGTTAAAGGAAAGCTCTGTTTTACATTATCAAATGCTTACGCAATGCTCTAATTTAGATAATAGAGAGATAAATCAAGGAAAGGTATGAGTGAAACAGATGAATGCAAGAAATGTAGAGCAAAGGAAAATCTTTATCATAATTTAGTAGCACGTAATAACCGTAAAAAATTGGGGGAAGTTTAAAATAGTATATAGCCGTTTTCACAGATGTAATGCGAAAGGGTTAGAGCTAAAACTATATTTTGTGTGGTTCATCTTTCAAATGGTTTACTGCAGCGGGAGGAATATTTACTACGTGGCTGATAGACCAAACTTTGTACATATTGTAAAGAAAAATATATAATTGATGAAGAATGCTATATACAATAGTTATTATTGAGCTATCGGAGTATGCAGCAAGAAAATATGCAAAATTATTAGGGAACTTTATATTGAATCACGGCAGAACTGAGTCTAATTTAAAAAGCAAGATGTAGCTGTAAAAATGGAAAACAAAAATAGAAACAAAAAGGGGAAAATCTGCAGGTCCTTGTAGAATGACTATAGATTAATCTTGTAATGATACTAAATAAATAAAAAAGACGCTTAATTTCAAACATAGCAGCACATGTTCAAATCTTGCTACAGCCGTAACTTGTTTCTTCCAGTAACAAAATCAACATACTGTGTTATATTGATTTAACACACAAAAGAGGTAGTCACGCTGGGACACCGCTTTATGTTGAATTAACAGAGCTATTTTTTTTTACTATGTGGCCTTTGCGAAAAACGCAGGATTTCTGTCTTAAGTATCTCAGACTGGTCCTCATGAAAAAAATAAAATTTGCTGTCGAGAAAGCTTTCTGTGTGCCCAACTCACAGTTAAAATTGTAATATTTATTTCGAAGTGGTTTAGTCAGTGCAAGTCGATTTTCTCCGCCGTCGTACTACGCATACGCAAATGTGGTACCTTCACAAAAACCAAGTGTTATTTTTTTTCTGTGAAGCAGTAGAATATAAGGCTTCATTTGAAATGTTTAGACCTACTCACAGTGTGTACAAGAAATCGTTGAGTTGACTTAAGTCGATTTATTTCTACAGGGGTTTAAACATGGCTCTTTGCCAGGAAATGTCGCAATTAGGGTTAAAATTTCGGTGGATTATAATGTGTATATGTAGCTCATATTAATATCCTACTTGAAATACACAATTTTAACTCTTATGAACAACTTTACATTGACCAAAACACTCAAACATAGCAATTGTCATCTTTACTGTGATTTGAGCACATTCCTGGAAAACAAATTCCAAACGTTTACGATTGTCCATTGATATATTTTAGCCCGAAATCCGGTATTTTTAGGAGGAGCCCCGCAGCAAAAATGTAGTGTGATTCAACGCCACGATATTTTGTATACTGTCATCCTGTTGATAATTATAAACATCACAAAATAAATTGGAGTAATATATGCAGCTCCTTTCCTAAAGCATGGTGGCATTCGTGAAGATAGTACATTCGCATCTGCCTGGTAAGACGAAGTGAATGCGCTTGTACTGGCTAAACCATTTCAAAATAAAAGTTAAAATTT